>APFE031400719.1:0-13710 GCA_000404065.3 Pinus taeda
AGTGGTCTCTAACTCTTCTTCTTCTATAGGGCTTTGGTATGCCTCGTGGTGTTCACCTATAGTTTCCTCTGAGTCACTGTTGTCACCAAAGAGTGAAGGGTGACTGAGTGAGGTGGTGAGGGTGTTAGGTAGGAACTTTCCTGATCTATCTCTCTTCCTACGAGGCATGAAGCAAAAAGACTTCTTTTCGATCGCTTGTGTGTTTCTTTTCCTGTGCTCCTGCAAAATGAAACAAATTGATTGCAAACTTGAAATTCTAATCTACACTTGCAGAATTGAAAGTTAAATCTATGAAAGCAGGAAAGCTAATCTTATGAAAGCAAGAAAGGCTAATCTACTTTTGCATGAATGAAATTGCATAAGGGAAATGAAATAAACTACTTAGAAGAAAGTGAGAGTAAGGAATTAGAAGAAAAGCAACAATTACTAATACTCTGACGCTTCCCCGGCAACGGCGCCAAAAAGATGGTGAGCTCCAGTATTGTAGCAATAATGCTACAACTCCTGAGGCTTCCTGTCTCTCATTTTATCAACCCGGTTGTTCGTACAAACTTGGAAGCGACGGTGCTATATGCACAAGTACTAGCTCTTGTCACAGCTGTCACTTGGTCAGCTGGCACAAGTCCGCTAGGGCTCAAGCCAACTTCTATAGGCTCACAGAAGAAGCTTTATCAATGATGGACGAAAGCTAGCTCAAAGGAGACTAAGCTAATTGACAAAAATGACTAAAAGTAAATCAAAGCATGTAACCCTAGGAAAACCCTAATTTGACTAGTCTAATCTTTATAAAGCAATGAAGATGAGTAATACTTCTACCAATGCTGCTACTACATCTAATAAGTGGAAATGCATGGATCTAAACTACTGACGTTATAAAAGACATGTTTTTGTACTTTTTCATTAAGTAGGTGGAGTTATTGTGATTGTGTACTTATTAGGGTTTGGTTGTGCAGATTGGATGGAGAAGGAAGGGAAGCGTGGGACAGGTTGGGGAGGCTAAGTGAGGTCCCTATGGACCCTTGGCATCCATCCATAGAGGCGTCCCATGTGCAGAAGCTCAGCAACTGCGTGGAAGACCTCCTACAGGATGTCTGCACGGGATTCTACAGGAAACTCAGGGTTTTTCTACAGGATGTCTCTGAATTGCTACAGGATGTCTCTGAATTGCTACAGGATGGTCTACCGTGGAGGATTGAGGTGAGGGAAAGGTGCTGGATGGGTAGGAAGGGATGTGAGAGATAGGGAACAGGCTGGTGACGGCTAAGGAATGGAAGGATGAGATGGGAAACAGGCGTAGGGAGTGTGTTGGAGTGATGGATGTGAAAGGTCAAGGAATGAGGCTACGTGAGGATTAGGAGATGTTTAGGAAAGGGCAGAACGCAGTGTAAGGTGAAGAAACGTGGTTGCATGCAAGGTCAAAACCGAAAGGATGGTAATGAAACGAGATGGAGAAGAGTGTAAATGAAACAAATGACCAAAACTGTTTATCAAACCTGAAAGGCATCAACCTACACTAAGTGTACCGTGATTTCATTGAACAGTGATCCAAAACGCAAGGAGAAATACGTATGGGACTGTGATGAAGGGATGTGTGGTTCGTGTAAATGACAAGGAAGCATCTAAATCCAAATCATAACTGTATCAACCAAATTCATGCGTGTTTTTGGTGGTCTGCTATGGACTGCACCCCAATCTTCAAACGAGATGGCAGTGAGCCTTAACAACCAATTTTGCTGGAGCTCCAATGGATGTCATGTATCATTCGCTACACTAAACAAGTGGAAGTAATTGTACCATAAGCAAAATCTACCTAACTCATAAGAAAATCGAATTACAAGACTGCCATTCAAATTGCATGTGCAAATGAAACGCAAAGTGCTAGAAAAGAAATAAAAAAAATACTACAACAGAGGGGATCTATGGCTCTCAGGTTGGGCCCTAACCTGAGAGCTATAGTCTCCTAATAAAACTCAGGAATCGATCACAAACTGTCCTCTTTATTCATAATTCAACGTCATGCCAACTGGCTTACAGCAAAAGAAAACAAACTGGACTGATTCCAAAATGATATGATAACCAAAAGATTCAACAACCTATCTAAGGCTACGGCCTCCATATTTATACAAAAAAATGATGATCCGCCAAGTAGCCTTGATTCTAGGAGCTCGGCTATCCAACTGAAGTTTAACTGCGGATTTGTGAGGCAGTCAACTGCTGTTCTGGTAGAACAATTGATGACTGTTGTTCCTGTAGGACAGTTGGCTACTTCTGAGGCTCGAAGGGGAGATTGATTGGAGCTCGGAGTTCTCGGTGGGAATCACGAGGAATGTCCCAATACTGTGGACATCTCTCCACAAAATCAGCAGTGCCACCTTATGTCTCCTTATTCCTTTTGCGTTGTCTTTTGTTCCCCTTTTTCAATGCCAAAACCTGGAATCACAATGCATTAGTCACGTGGATAAAGTGTCTAACCTTCCTCCTACAAACAACATGAAATAACTAAGAAATGCATGCATAAGCAAATAAAGATGAATGGTTTGAGCAAGTAAAGTAGGCCAAAATGAGCCCGAATTGTACCAAAATTGGGGCTCATCAGTGAGGCCAAGTATTCTCTGTGTTTGAGGGAAATTTTTCTATGTAGGTTGGATGAGAGTTTGGGCTAATATTTTGTGCATAGAGGTGGTTTATTCTCTTTATTAGGGTCAATCTGAGGACTATGCATTGAGGAAGGGTCAAGTCCATGTTGGTTGTTGGATGATGGTCTTGTGACATGAGTCAGAGTTGTGATTAAAGGCCACATTGCCTCAAGGATAAGCACAAGAGATGGGTCCAGGATTGGGGTAACCCTTTATGGTCTATAGTGGATTTTGGTTAGGGTCATCCTGAGGTGACAACATAGAATTCTGATAGGGTTGAGGAGGAGTAGACATACAATTGCACATAAGGTGTCTCGTTGTTGATGATTGCAAGTAATGTTGGAGTGTTTGAGGTATGATCTAGGTGAGAATAGACTATTTTAAGAGATAACCTAGTACTATCAACAAGTAGCAAACTTGTGACAATTACGAGGGTTGTTTTGGATGCCCTAAGGAGAGTGACAAAGGGGTTTATTTGTCATTGTGTGTGAGTAGTCCTATAGAGCCCTAAGATTAGACTTTTGTAGTGAGGTAAAGGATTGTTAGTGGGAAGCTTGATTATGGTTCCCTAGATTAGTGAATGCAGGAGGAATTTCAAAAATAAGAAGGTTGATTATGAAATCGCTAGGTTTGTCTTTCTTGGAGCAGCTAAGAGACAACAAGAGGGAAGATCTATTGTGCCTAAGGAGTAACATTCTGGAGCAACTATATCAGTGCTAGTGGGAAGTTTGTGAAGACCCTATGATAAGAAATTTTGGTGGAGTAAGAGGGTTGCTAGTGGGCAGATTAGTGAGTCTATGTTAAATCACTCTTGGAATAGCCACGAGAGTTGATAGTGGCATATTGTGTGGTTGGAGATGCAAGCATTCTAAAGTGGCAGAAGTTATGTGATCAGCAAATAGGGAGGAAAAGTACTCACCATATGTGTTCAAGGTACGTGGACTAGAGGGCTTATGGAGTGCTACATCAACAAGTAGGCCAAGTGTGTCTTGTTCAGGGCAGATTGATGATCATAGTTGTTGAGAAAAAGCCCTAGTTGCGTCCTTGTATTAGGGTTGTATGGAAGGGCCATGATCCCTAGAACGAGAACCCTAAGGTTGTTGTATTAAATTTTTTAATATAACAAGTTGTGGGTTAAAGGATCAAAAATTGTCATGTGCACTAGTTGATTCAATTCTATATGTTTTATGTTGTGCAAAGTAGTAGTGTTGGGGCGTTTTAGTGTGTTTATGTTCATGATATTAGATTCAAACCTCATTCTGAAGTGTCGTGGAAAATTCAACATGGTTTCGGAGCTACTTTAAAGGTGACAATGGATTAAAGCGTGCACAACAAAGAAACTCAAATGGAGATGAGAAATTGTCTAGAGCATGGAGCAGGAGATTCAACTGAAGACATGGAGATGTGGTCTTGACTGGCTAGGTGGCGATATGGGCTAGGAGTTCTGGTGGATTGGTGGTGAACTTTGGTGAACAACAATTTGTTGTGTGGCAGTTTGTTGATCATGGACTTTCAATGACTTTTCATGGATCCTTGGGACTGCTCATGGGTTTCTTTGGCATGGATAAGTTGGCTTCGTGTGATTGATGAGATGATTATAGATTAGTTTGGTTATTGGGTTGTTGTATCAACCCTCGTGAAAATTCCATGTAACTAAAGTTAATAAATAAAAAATAATAACCACGATTATGGGACATGTATTCCAAGTTGAATGTTGGGAAAGACATCTAAGTGTGGGTGTTCATTTGGTTTATTATGGCTAAGGAAATTGGAAAAGGCAATGGAAAAGGCTTTGGAAAGGAAAATTGGCATTTTTGGCAATTTATTTATGAAAATAATGGAAATTAGGAGAAGAGGATGGTTAAAGGGCACAGGTTGCATGTGAAGAGGAAAATGAAGGAAAATAATGGAAAATTGAAGAAAATAGAGGCCTCATTAATAAAAAGGCTTATGAGGATCAGTTGGTACATTTTTTGTCAGTTCAGTTTTGGAACTCTTTATTCATTCTCTCTCTCACATTCTTGGACACTTATATTTTTCTTGAATCACTCTAGCATTGGATCAAGAAGAGAAAAGAAGGAAAAGCGAAGAAAAGATCAAGCAAGGAAGAGCAAGATCAAGCAATTACATCATGATTATTTGCAGGTACCGATTTTCATATGTGATTTTCTTGCTAGTTTTGGAATGCATGGTTATGCATGTTTGTTCTTGGTTCTTTTGTTATCATGGGCATGGGTTTTTCCAGGTGTGATAGTGTTATTCAGCCTTGCGTTGCCATTTCCAGATAGCCATGGTGTGATGAGTTCTCATGTTTTTGGTTGAGTTGGATTGTCGCTTGAATTCGAAGCTGAGTGAGGTGGATCTATGAAAGGAAGAACACATGGCCTAATGATCCTTGAACCAGACTGTGGATTGTGGTAAAGCCATGGCCTAGTGACCCCTGAACTGAATTGTGGTATGTGGTAAAGCCAGATTTTGTGTTGCCTTGGTGGGCCTATGAATCCTCAACAGGTGAATGGCAGGATATATGGTAAATCCTAGAGGTGGGTGCTCTCCATTAGGCCTAGGAATCCTGGGGTGGGATATACAGTAAATCTTGGAGGGTGGAGTCTTGGTTAGGGGTTAGTGATCCAGTGTGGTTTATGGTAAATCCCGGAGAATGGTGTCTTGATTAGGCCTAGGAATCCTCAACTGATGAATGGTGGGATATACAGTAAAGCCTAGAGACTAGGAGACATGAAAATTTCTCTCGGTGTAGGTGGATAAATCTGGTGGCATCCATGCTTGTTTTAGCCTAGTGATCTGGTGAGGGTTGCAGTAAGACCTGGTTTTATTGATGAGGGTGAGGTGGTGTAGCCTCGGGAAACACTGGTTGAGTTTTGGTTATAAGTCCAACATTCATGCTTGGAATATGGCACGGGTGTGATTGGTTGAAATAAATATTTGGTTCAACCAATCTATGGTCGAGTGGTTCATGTAATTCCCATACCCGGTTGGATTTTGCATTCATTAATAAAATTTCATTTCCTTGGTATTTTATGAGCAAATGTACTGGTTCATATGTGGCATTTATGGTTAATGGATCCTTATTACTTTTGTTGTTTATATGCAGGTAATGAGTATGTTTTATGACAGTGACAATGTATGGCTCTCATCATGTTTGGATTTGTAAATGAATGAACAATTAATATTGTTAGGAAAAATAATGAGAGGCAGGGGGGTGAATCGGTATTTTTAAACTACTGAACCTTTTCTTTTCACATTCAGATTTTTGCACACTTCTATTATGAAGTAAACATGTGTATGTATGCGACTGTAATGAAGACAAGTAGCATATATCTATTTAACTAAGTTTTCAGTTAACTCATCAATTGTTTAACTTGAACTAGTGTATCAGTAATTTATTAGACATTAATTAAATAGTAACCATGTGCAGTAAGAATAGAATAAACCATCAGACATAAGCAACACATCAACACTCATGAACACCAGGTGTTTTAGGTGGAAACCCAAAGTGGGAAAAAACCACCGTTGTTGGCGTCCATTGAAAATTTTAGGGGTTAATATTCGCAAGTGGATTAATTTTCCATGCTTTTTCCAAAAAAAAGATTCGCCAGTTTCCATTTTTTCTAAAAATGATTCACTAATTTTTTTTAATATAAAATTATTTTACCTTAAATATCGCTAAAATTCTATAGACATTACATATAAAATCATTAGAAATATGAATATTTTTACATGTAAATCACCAAAAAATTTATAGATTGCATATTAGGGACAATTAAGATTCGCTGAGCTTTCTAAACTTTAAAATAAATTTTCGTCCTTAAATTTTTCCCTGTTGTCATATCTATCTTATTCTTTTATTATGAAGAGAAATTTCTTACAATCTTGTACTGGCGCAGACACATACCAATACGCAGGCCCACACCTGCAGAAGACTACAACCTTCTCTCATTCTCCAGCTTCTACTAAAATGGAGCTACAACCCCTTTATCCTATGTTATTTTTGGATCACTTTTCAAAATATTTCAAACTGGATCCATTCCAAATATTAGATAGCAATACTAAAATCAACACTATATCAATTCATTGAACCAACTAAATCACAAAATATTGAAATAACTTATTCAAACAACCAGTCCAAATTATATCATTGTATTCCCATACATTAGAATACCATACTACATATTTTTCATCTAAGAAACCAGATCATGTCACTACAAATCCTCATTAAACACATGTCAAAATATATATGCTACTATTTATAAGCATACCCAAGTATAAACATGATTTCCCTTTTGAAGACCCAGGTACAAATCTCAAAACACAAAAATCTGAATCTAATTACTGCACTACTAAAACAAACACTGAAACTCATACTTACCCCATCACAAATCTTTGAACCACATACATATCATCACATAGCATCATTACTGTTCATCAGTTCAACCCAACCAACACTGATTATCATGTAAGACTTCATCGACAGACAACAACAAGCATAATAAAACAAATCAATCATTTTCATAAGCTCATACAGCAAAACCATAGAAGATGTATGTGACCCTTAGAAATTATTTCCACGTATGTATGCGCCTTTCATCCTTGACACCCACGTAGAGATCTGTCCATACTGTAGAATATATACACAATTCCCAGAATAAGATTCACGTATGTACACAACCTTTTTGAAGTAAAATTGCATACCGATATGTAATTACTGAGTCAAACCTTCGTTGCACACCAGAACACCTATCAAACCTAAATATTGGCATACACCATAACATATACATGTCATAAAATCATCATCACAGATCTATCAAACCATAAGAAGATTATTCAATATATATTCATTTCAGATCTAATAGATCTTTTCCATTATCGTACTCCTTCATGCACACTTATTTCATATCAATCCAATCATCAATAACCCAATACATGCACACACAGCGCTTTGATCTCCATCTCCTTATATAGCTTAGGCCTTAGCCAATACCTTAGACCAATTTCGTAGTTATGTCGACGGTATTCTTTGATGGGATTAAATATCCATTGTCATGCTCTTTACTATGGGCCCATACCATAATAAAGACCCTTGATATTGATAATACTATGGTGTGGAAATTGTATGCAACTTTGCTTCACCATACCCACGTATGTATGTGGCCTTTGTTCACATGACCCACGTATACTTCTTAAAACATTACCTTTATCCTTCCTATGTCTCTAAAATGATATTCCTTTGTCCAATATCTCTATCACATCTATGCTGACATGTACAGTCATTCTGCTACCATCATGTTGACAACTTTATCAAGTAGGTTGCAATGAAGGATGATAAATTAGTCATAATGCCAACAATATCCCCCTATGGATTTGATGGAAATCACTTTGGTGTTTGGTCACCACCACCTGCAGATACATGTAACCACATCTTTAGATATACCAAGCTGTAGAAATTCTCACTGTAGATCACCTGATCATGCATATACTAAAACAAAATACTTGATCTACTTCTATAAAAAACTTGCATAAGATTAATTGATTTTGAGCAAGATCAAATGGAACACATATAACAGATGAAGAAGAAACAATCATACATGAACACAGAAGAATACTCTGCGTAAAGCCTCAGCTAAAAACCCCGCTATTTGTATTATCATACAAGTGGAAATATCTCAAGATTACACAAAGCTTTAGCTCACAAGCTATCCAGCTCTCAGTACAATCCCTCAATGATGCTCATAGACAGAATAGACAACATATATGCCTTCCTTCAGTCCTCCAAGCCTCCTATTTCCTTGCGCAGTTTCTCTTGGGTCCTCAAGCTGCCACCTGTGTGTAATTACCTCACACACTGCTCACCAAACTCAGAAATAACTACGCAATCCTCAAGGAAAGAATTCCTTCTGCGTGCAAGAGATATCCTCATGGGAATATTCCTGCAACTGATAGTACACTATCCCATCCTTTGATCTCAACCGGGTCTCTGTCTGAACTGACATGCATGAGTTATTTATTGATCTGATATGACCATATACTAAAAAATGATGTAGAAGTGATTAGCCATCTTAGAATTGAATGTTAACTAAAAGTGCAGAAATCGAGGAAAACTGGAGCAGAACACTTTACAACAACTGATAAACCATAAGTAAGATGCAAAACAGAAGTGAAAACAGCGAAAACATAGATATACCAGATAGCAATATTGATTATGAAGTTCATCCTTGATGGACTACGTCTCCAGGTCCGCTTTCAAGATGGGGACCATTTAATTAGGAATGAGAGAGAAGAAGTTGGTTACACAGTGAAATGGATAGACTAAACTTGCCCACAGGAAATTCTGACCTCTGTCATCAGATAACTCTCTGAACCATCTTTCCAACGCCACTTATGGTTTCCAAATCCGACTCTCGATGCTCCTGAAAACCTGAAAACAAAATTGCCTCTATTCCTCCAGAATCTGCACATGAAAACTCAAAAACCACTCTCCTTTCCTCAATGAGCAAACCTGCCTTTTATAAGCCTGTAGATGCATAAAACCACTTGGGCTAATCTCAGGGATGAATGTGCTGACTCCAAGGTTGAGTTGGTTTGATTTTTGGCCACCTTAGGGCTTAGTCATGGTTCTTTAATTAATTTTAAAACAAATTAACACTAAAAACCCACTTTTCACTTTAGAATAGCCTGAAACCATTAGTTGGAAGCTAACCGAGCAAAGGTCGTTGACTGTGTATGTGAATAGGTCATAATTGTGGTTAGGAGTCCAGCAGTTTTGCTGACCGTTCATCGTAACGGTTTGCGGTGGCGGTTATCCTGGCGCTCACATAGCGCTGCTACACCTAACCTTAACTGTCCACCAAACCCGTTGCCGCTAACATTGACGGTGAAACCCCAGCAGCGTTCACATGCTACCTTCCCACTACGGTTATGACTCCGACACGGTCAAGTGACTGTGGTTACTCGCCGGTCTTATCCGAACTCTGTCACATGCTTCCCCGATGTGGTTTAGGCAAAACCGTAGTTTGGACAGTGTTTATAAATTATTTGTAATGTTTTTGGTAATTACATTTAGATCGAGGGTTACTTAGAGTTAGGATTATTGCATGGTTTTGGTTAGGACCTAGGTTTATGTTTCCACCATTGTAGTGCTAGGTGTTAAGCTTAGGTTTAACGTATTTAAAATACTTTTTAATGTGTTGCATAGATTTAGGACTAGGGTTTGAATGGTTTAGCATAGTTTAGGGTTTGTAGATTTTAGGGTTAGGTAGCATAGGATTAATACACATATTTAGGATATATTTTAAAAACCCATGTGTAAAACATTGTCACAATGCAACATTCGCGACTTTGTTACATGATGACAATAAACCCATGCCAATCGTCGACACATGACGATATCGATCCTCTGCCACGATGACAACTCACACACATCGTCGACTCCAGCTATCTTTGCAACAACAACTCGGATGATGAATCTATGCCACTGATGACATTGATGTTGACACACCAAACCTGCAAAGTCGAATGACAAAACATATGTCATTGACCAATCCTGGCGGAACTGTCAATGAACATAAGTCGACAGCTAGGTACAACACCACACCAACTGAATGCCATGAAACCATAACATTACATAAACAACCTGATCATAACTGACATTATCGATCTGTCAAAGATGAACTGAAGTGACGATGTTGAACGACATCCATGAACACTGATGATGACACTTTGAACATCTATACAATTGGATCGATGGATCCTCTTGGATCATTCCTCTCCACTTGAAATCTTTTGGACCACAAAAGTTTGACTAATCAATTAGTCGATGAGGGTAGAACTCCCTCCCTTTCCACCTTGACCTAACGACCAATGCATTCGATCAATCTCCTGCATGTGATGACCCTAATGATGTTGACCATGATACCTTTTGATTCGGTGACCTGTTTCTTCCATCCACAGTATGAACAACTTGCGACGATGGGAAAACAACCTGTTATCAACATGGCAAATGTATTCTTCCACAAAGAATCATGAGTTGGTGATTCAAAAACATCTTTGAAAATAGTATTTGTAGAACTTTGTTCAAAACATCTGATGGGTATTAACAATCTACTTTCCGGAATAATTGAAATATTCAAAGACTCCTTTGATTTTGACTTCATATCAATTACTTGACTTGATTTACTTTCCTGTTGACTGATTACTAAGTGAACTTGCTGCACAGAAATCATCGAGCTATGATGTAAAGATTGCTACAACTTAGTTTGATTTTGAAAGTATCTAAGTAATTGTTGATTTACTTGAATCACTATTTCCTCATATATTAACTAATATTTCCATTGGCTAACACTTTTAGTTAATCCATTAGTTTTCAAACCATGGTAAGGAAACTTTAGATCTGCTTTTGAAAATGCTTTGTCATGAAAACTTATAGACTTCCTCTCCACTTGCAAAGAGGCTTCATTACTTTTTAAAGCATGAAACGATGATGCATTACCAAAGAAATGTAATACTGACTTTCCCCAATACTGACCTGCACCCCTAAAACTGAAAATAAACATACCATCTGAAACAAGTCTCTAATTAGACACATGTACCATTCCCTGCAATACATTGTTGATGATGATAGCTTCTAGAATTTAGTTGAATGAATGAATTAAGATTCATTCTATATTTTTTTTTCCTAAGTAATACTATTCTATTGATCTGAAACAAAATAAAAATACAGCGAGGCACCGACCTCTGTGGTGCTGAATAGAGTTTTGTCAAAAAATATCACAAGCCTAAACGTGACTACCCAATGAGGGGAAACCAATCCGAATGAACACAGGAACAAGCCCACACAGGGGTCTCGAGTTTTAAAAAATGCATGCATATGGGTCCTATATTAAAAGCAAGCAGACCATGCTAGAAGGAATGATAAGAAAACAAAACACAGGAGAAAAACCTCAGAAAACAGCTCTTGAAACCTTCAATGAGCGGCAAAGCGACACCTGGGAGTCAAGTCATCAGTCAGGATGGACCCCCTGGATGTCATCTGGAGTGGGCTCCTCTACAATGCGACATGCGTACTCGTACCAATCATCATCCTCTGCCGACATGCCGCGTGAAATGCCATTAACTATTTGTATGCTTGTTGAACTGCCCTCGGCTACATGTTTGCCTGACATGTCGCCCGGGTCACCACCAGTGGCCTTCATGCCAAACGCTCTGCCATCAGTGGCATGCTTACTTCCATCCAGCTCCTCACCATGTAGAGTGCCAATTTTCTCTACCATCTGCTACTTGCCTAGGTCTCGATCATGCTTGTTCCGCTGAGCGGCCCTTTGTTGCTCGCCGTTGTTCCTTGTCTGAGCTTCCTGCGGGTTGATTTCCTCACTGAAGGTAATGGTAACAATGGCTATGATGACTGGTCGAGGCAGAGAACTATGGAAGTGGAATTGGGCCGTATGTTGAGAGGGATGAGGGGGGAGGGGAAGATTGGTAGTTTCGATAGCATCATTCATTCTATGGGCACCATGGGCCTGTGACTGTCCTCTACCACTATGAGTACTGGGGTATCTTCCAGAGAATGGACCATGGGAATGAGTAGTAGAAGGGGAAGAGGAAGGAGAAGCAAGTTCAGGGCTGGCCGTAGCGGGGGGGGAAATGCTTCCTCCATGACTACCACCTCTTCTGTTGTGCATTCAGTGGCGAGTGCACACCATGACTGTATTAATTTCAGAGTTATCAATTGGGGAGGTAGAGGTATTTTTGGGACTGGAGTGGTTGTTCAAAAGGAAAACAAAGGGATTTTGAGCATAATTCAACTCATGGTGAGTCGATTGGGAGAAGTGATAACCATTTCCCAGATCCACACAGTTGAGTATCCAACAACGTCTGCTAGTGATGGTGCGAGAGCTCAGCTTTGCAGCTTGAGGGGGGCATGAGTATTTTAACAGGGGAGGGAAGGATGAATTGTGGCTTATGGAGGCCATAACCTTATGCTTGCTACATATTTCTCGACTTGAGCACTAGAGAAATGGTGCCTGCAAGTCGATAGTAATTTTCCATAAATTGGCCTAGAAGGGGATGCAGGTGGCCATGTGGCCAAGCTGCCTGTTGTCCTTCAGTATAATCTTCATTAATTACATCATGATCACCTACACCCGGATGTGCCTCTTCACTCTGTACCAATTCATTGTAATCTTGTATCTGGGAAGTGGTGGCAATAGTGTTGATCGAACCTGTATGTAGAGTCCGATCACTATCAACCCCTATATTAGCCAAGAGATCAGCCACTTTATTTCCATCTCTTCGGATATGTTTGAAGGTGACTGCTCTGTTGGTGGAGAGCCATTATTTGAAGAGCTCTACTCTTTCTGCCAATCTCTAGCTGTTGACCACTTTGTATGCCGGGGTCCCCTGCAGAATCTGATTAACCATGTTAATGAGAATCTGAGACTCGCCTTCAATTATTAGGGGGAAGAAACTATGATGTTGAGCTAAAAGAAGCCCCTACCATAGCCCTTCTATCTCTGCAAAATTGTTCGTATCCCAACCAATTGAGCCTAGGAAAATTAAAAGAGGTTTGCCTATATGATCCTTGAATGCTCCTCTGTAGCCTGCTTTGCCTGGGTTACCTTTGGAAGCTCCATCGAAGTTTAATTGGATTACATTATGGGGCGGAGGGAGCCATTTGTTTGGTATATTGTGGTGCAAAGAGAATTTACTATGTTTTGCCTGTACCTGGTTCAACCGAAGATTCCAGTTTGTCCATATGTTTTGCCCCTGTGGAAGGGAAGAAAAGTCCTCTTCATACCAAGTTTGGAGCGTTAACGTTTCCTAAAGGTTTTTGCAAACATTGTTCCATAGAACTTCTAATGGTGCAGATTGGTCGCATTATGGTTCTAGTATAATTATATGTTTCAGATGTTGTACTTGATGGCAACACCCATGGCATGGCTCTCATTTTGATGAAAATAAAGAAGTACGCAGAAGAACAGTTCAGGAGGTGCGTACCCGCAGGTATACCGTGCAGGGACCACGTCCAAATACGCGGGTTACCCATTCATGGGGTGCGTACCCC
>APFE031400725.1:0-12038 GCA_000404065.3 Pinus taeda
CCTTGACTGATAAGCTGTCTTGTGTGATTCTATCTTTTTGGAGTAATTTAGTCATAGTTTAGCATCTGTTTACTCTTGAATTTTCTGAACGCTATACTACTAAGCATTACTCAGATGAATAGCCTCTGATTGAGTTACTCTTTGCAATAACAAAACATTCCCGGATTGACTTATTAATGTGGGATAATTAGAGGTGTGGGAGACCCTAGTTATAGCTCTACATTTTGGCGCCATTTCCGGGGAAAGAGTATAGCCATTTGTCCTTTACAGAGTAGTGTGCAAATCCGCTAGGGGAGAGTTGGATTTTAAAAACGGAAGGTAAGAACCTGCGTACGAAGCATGTAAAAGCCCTGCTCCACCGTCCGCTCTCCTAGCAGAATTGCTGGTTGAATAGGATTTAATAGTTTATTAGAGTGCATGACTAAGCAGAAAAAGCCAGAAAAGAATATCAAACCTCCATCCAAACCCGAAAAAGCCAAAGGGCCAGTGACCCTTGGCCGAACAACCTTCATAGATGAAATCTATAAGAAAACTAAATCTCAGCCATCAGTAGGCCCCAGAAAGATCAATTCTAAACAGCCTACTAGCTCCCTTCAGGCCACAACATCACCATCTGAAGCCTTTGTTGAGGTGCATAGTCAGATTGATGAATAGGACTTTCAAGAAATTGAAAATTCTATTCCAGAACGACTTCAGGAAGGGAATTTAAGCAATCTTTGTGAAGGAGAAGGGGAAACAGGGGAAGTAGGAGAGCCAAGGTCTCCTCCTAGGATAATCCAGCCATTAAATAGCCCAGATAATGGGAGCGTGGTAAAAATTATTATTGAAGACATCCCATTTCCTCAAATAGAAATTCCAGATAGGGGAAGTGCTATTAAAACAATCCCTGTCAAGGTCGTTCCTTCTCAGCCTAGGAATACCCTCCTAGAAATCCTGGAAGGTTATTGGCATATATTCGATCCCATGGCGCAGAATTAGCCAAATACTCAAACTTCTACATTGCAATATCCTATAGTGGATTCCGCAGCAAATGCGCCCATGAAAGCAATCCCTCTTCAACACATTCCTACATTTCACGGACTTACATCAGAGGACCCCGACGCATTCTTATTACACCACTGACCCCCAGAAATTAAAATTGTTCCCCTCCACTTTGAAAGGGGCGGCTCTAAGATGGTTTATGGGTTTAGGTGGTGGAGTCATAAATAACTGGGATCAAATGAAAGAATCTTTCCTAAAGAAATATCAGGATTATTGTAGGTCTATAGAATTAAAAGATGAAATTTTCCAAATGACAGCTAGACCAAATGAAACATTAGAGGAATACGTAGAACGTTTTCAGTATAATTTACAGAGATCCCCCTATGCATCACTACCTCTGCCTGATAATGTGTTAAAAACTGCATTGATCATAGGCATGAAGGAACAGTGGATCGAAACATTAAATATCATGGGAAAAGGGGATATTTATCAAGAGAATTTTGCTGACATCATTGATTTATGTATCAGGAGTTCGAGAGGCAGCACAAGGATAAAACCAGTAGTATATGATCGGTTTTTCAGAGATAACAAAATATCAACAGAAGGAGTAACACGTGTAGAACTTGGAAATTTATTAGAAAATTTTAAAACTGATATTCTGGGGACATTAACTACACAACTTGATATTGTGCAGGCTAAACAGAAGCAGATGGAGGCGGAACAAAACCTGGCGATTTTCTGCCCCCGATGTAGAAGAAAACATAGCCACAAGGAATGTCCACTAGATGCAGTTCAAACATGTGCTATCTGTCCAAAAGACCACCTTACTGAGAGCTGCCCCTCACTTCCTGGATTAAAGGCAGTATATAAGGAAGTGGAAGAAGAGCCAGAATCAGCATACTTCATTAACCAACGTCGCCAATGGCAACCAAGGCATTCTGGTATGTTTTCAAATCCAACTTCTTCTTTCCAGCCTCTGCAGTATAATGCTCAGCAATATAGTATGTGGCAAAACTAATCTCAACCCCCATTTCCGAACTGGTCATCACAGCCGTTTCCTTCTCCAAATCCGTGGATGAATCCTCCAAGCCAATTCGGCTGGCCGAATTTTCCTTACGCCCCACCACATTGGCAGAATAACTCATATCCTCCACAATGGATTCCCCCTACTTCACAAGGTTCACCCTGACAGACAAACTGGCCAAAATAGACATATCAGCCAGCAGGAACTATTCCACTCCCTCAACCGACTCTGCGAGCTTTACAACAAAACCCCTAGTCTAATCTGAGACCGCAACTCCCAGCCCAACCCAATCCCAATCAAAATAATAGACCGGTCTAATCCCTCCAAATCATGGAAACATCAGAAATCGGACCTGACCTGAGGGAGTGCAATGATCTTCAGTTAAGATATGGACGTATAATAGAAACAGAGGGAGATAAACAGTTCACATTGAAGATCAGTTACCAATAGAACAGTCGTTACAACAAGAGGGTGTAACTAAGGAGCAGACCCATCATCAAGCAAGTACATCCTCTCCTCCCTTCCCGGAACGATTAGTCATACCACAACCTGTGCAATATCCAGACTTTGACATTCTGGGAGAGTTAAAAAATCTGTACATAAGAATTCCATTCCTCCAAGCCATTCAAGACATCCCTATATACGCAAAAGCTATAAAAGAATTATGCATAAAAAAATAAAGGAGGAATGCAACCACTAACCTAAGAGTCCAAGTAGTCGGTACTTTATCTGACCTGTTATCAGGAAAGGAGACACCCATTAAATATGAAGATCCCGGAAATCCAATCGTAACTGTTCAAATCTATGGTCAGACCCTAACTAATGCTTTAGTCGATCTAGGAGCTGCAATCAATATTTTGACAACCTCTACCTGCCAAAAGCTCGACATTACATCAGTAGAACTTACTTCTACTTTGTTAGAATTGGCAGACCGATCTATAGTTCGACCGGAAGGTACTCTATACGATGTCATGGTTTCTGTAGATTCCTGGGAATACCCATCCGATTTCCTGATAATTAATCCAAAAACCCGATTGGATGGACATCCGCTAATTCTAGGTAGACTGTGGCTTGCTACTGCCGATGCTTAAATTGGTTGCTGGCAGGGAAACATGACTATAACTAGAGGACCAGATATTAAAAATCTAGTTCTATACCCTCCAGCACAGCCAAGTCTTACAATGATGAAAACTAACCAGCACCCTGTGTCATACCTTACTAACAATATCAGATCCCCATTGACTGTACAGAAGGCTTTAGATTTTAAAGACCAAACAGAAGACGATGCCATCAATAATTTCATTAGTCAAACTGAATCTAGATCTCACACACAGTGTTTCATGATAGAAGCAGCGTTTGATAGTGAACTAAAAGAAGATCCTTTGAAAGATGCGCATGACCAAACAATACCTGTGACTGTTGTTGCCAACAGTAAAGTAGTGGAAATTGAACTGGGTAAGACTCTAAATATCAATGCCAACCTCACACTGGACCAAGAAACAAAGCTCGTCCATCTGTTACGAAAGTATCAAGAAGCATTTGCATGGGATTACCTTGATATGAAAGGGATTGATCCTCAATTATGCACCCACCACATTTATATAGAAAAAGATGCGAGACCTGTTCGTCAACCACAAAGAAGACTCAACCCTCATCTAAAAGATGTTGTAAAAGCTGAACTTCAGAAACTTTTAGATGTTAACTTCATCTACCCTATTTCCGATAGTAAATGGGTCTCTCCACTTGTGGTGGTACCCAAGAAGAATGGGAAATGGAGGATTTGTGTGGATTACAGGGAGTTAAATAAAGCCACACAGAAAGATCACTTCCCTCTCCCATTCATAGACCAAATATTGGACACTTTAGCAGGAAAGAAATTCTTTTCTTTCCTGGATGGCTTCAGTGGATACAATCAGATTCAGATTGCCCCTGAAGACCAAGATAAAACTACTTTTACTTGTCCTTGGGGAACATTTCCCTATCGAGTTCTACCCTTTGGCCTATGTAATGCTCCTGCTACATTCCAAAGGGTTGTCCTTAGCATCTTTGCAAATTTAATAAATGATGGACTTGAGGTGTACATGGATGACTTTACACCATATGGAGATGATTTTGATCCAGCTTTAGATACTCTAGAAAAAGTCCTACAACGTTGCATCGCTACTAGGCTTTGCTTAAGCCACGAAAAATGTTATATGATGATGACAGAAGGGCTCATTCTAGGAAACTATGTTTCAGCAGCTGGCATTCAGGTAGACCCGGCCAAAATTCAGATACTTTTGCTTATCCCCACCCCCACTACTCAAACAGAGGTACGCAGCTTTCTTGGATTTTCTGGGTATTATAGACGATTTATAGAACATTATTCACACATTGCTGCACCTCTATATGCACTAACTGGTAATGTTGACTTCTTGTGGACAGAAAAATGTGACCGTGCTTTCAAGGAATTAAATAAGCTTGCATCAACAGCTCCAGTCCTTCGATGACCAAACTGGAATTTACCATTCCAAATCTCATCTGATGCCTCAGATACAGCAATCGGTGCAGTCCTTAGGTAGGAAGAGGATAAAAAACCATATGCTATCTACTATATTAGCAAAATTTTATCCTCTGCTGAATTAAATTATACTATCACTGAAAAAGAATTCCTAGTTGTAATACATGTTGTTAATAAGTTTAGACATTATATCACAGGCTATCCCATTATGTTATATACAGATCATTCTGCTATCAAATATTTGGCAAATAAGCCTGTTACAAATGCTAGAATAACTAGATGGTTGATCTTATTGCAGGAGTTCGATATCACAATCAAGGATCAACCTGGCAAGGAGAACCCTGTAGCCGATTTTCTCTCACGAATACCAAAATCAATTGAAGCAGCAACAGTGGAAGATCAATTTCATGATGAGCACATGTTTGCTGTTGCTGTTCAAACACCCTGGTACGCTGATATTGCCAATTACCTTGTAGTAGGTAAGCTACCAAAACACTTAACCCCTAATGAATGTAAGCATATTGTTCAGAAGAGTACTCGATTTTCGTGGATTGGGGGCTATTTGTTCCATACAGGGGAAGACATGCAAATTAGGAGATGTATTCGAGAAGATGAAATTTTCGACATTTTAAAAGCATTTCATGACGGACCATGTGGGGGACACTTTGCTGAAAAAAGAACAGCACATAAAGTATTGCAGACAGGATACTATTGGCCTACAATTTTCAAGGATGCGAAGAAATTTTCCCAAGCCTGTGACAGCTGCCAGCGAGCAGGACGACCTAGTCAAGCTGACGAAATGCCTCTGAGGCCACAATTAGTCATTGATCCATTTGAACGATGGGCTCTTGATTTCGTTGGACCCATCAACCCATCATCAAATCAAAGAACATATATCTTGGTGGCGACAGACTATGTCACCAAATGGGTTGAGGTCGAATCGTTACCTAGAGCTACAGAAGATTTTGTAATACAGTTCTTGTTCCATTTGTTTGTACGTTATGGACTTCCGAAAGAAATAATTACAGATGGAGGACCACAATTTGCTGGAAATAAATTAGCTGCAACACTTAACAATTATCACGTCCAGCATAAAATTACTACCCCATATCACCCGCAGGCGAATGGGCAAGTAGAAAGTAGCAACAAGGTAATAGAATCAATTTTAACAAAAACCATTGCGTCACATAGGCGTGGTTGGGCCGCCCAATTACCTGAAGCACTGTGGGCTTATAGAACCACATGGAGAAGTACCACAGGTTATTCACCCTATCAATTAGTGTTTGGAAAACAACCTATTTTCCCCATAGAATTCGAAATCCAAATGCTACAAACTGCACAGGAAGTTGGCCTAGATCTAAGTGAGGCACAAATAAATCGATTACAGCAGATTAATGAACTGGACGAAATCAGGCTCTTTGCATTACAGGATACAACACTTATTCAACAGCAGCGAGCTAAATGGCATGATGCACTCATCAAGAACAAAGTCTTTCACGAAGGAGACTGGGCTCTGTTATATGACTCTCGGTTTCAGGACTTCCCAGGGAAACTTCAGACTCGATGGTTGGGACCATACGAAATCCAGAAAGTACATGATAATGGGACCCTCACTCTGATCACAATCGATGGTTCTGGATATGCATTCAAGGTAAATGGCCACCGAGTTCGTCTCTATCGAAAGCCACTCACTCCGGAATCCTTTTGTTAGCAGCTACGTCGAGACACTGATATGGAAATTTTAGGAGAGGAAGCAATCTTCCTCATCTATAATTCAGTAAGGAATTCATTTTTCTATAACTTGTACATAAGTTCTTGTATATATGTTTTCTTAACATTTTCATTGATCTTTCTTTTTTTTTATTTTAATTTTTTCATTCTGCGTGTCCTCGCTGTTCCTTTTCCAAAAGGAATAGCATTTGCGTGTTTCTGCTGTTCCTTTTCGAAAGGAACAACATTGTTGTGTTTCTGCTGTTCCTTTTCAAAAGGAACAGCATTCGCGATTTTCTGTTGTTCCTTTTCAAAAGGAACAACACTGTTGTGTTTCTACTGTTCCTTTTCAAAAGGAACAACATTCGCGATTTTCCGCTGTTCCTTTTCAAAAGGAACAACACTTGTGTGTTTCTGTTGTTCCTTTTCAAAAGGAACAACATTTGTGATTTTCTGCTGTTCCTTTTCAAAAGGAACAGCATTTGTGATTTTCTGTTGTTCCTTTTCAAAAGGAACAACATTCGTGATTTTCTGCTGTTCCTTTTCAAAAGGAACAACATTTGTGTGTTTCTGCCGTGATTTTCTGCTGTTCCTTTTCAAAAGGAACAACATTTGTGATTTTCTGCTTTTCCTTTTCAAAAGGACCAACATTCGTGATTTTCTGTTGTTCCTTTTCAAAAGGAACAACATTTGTGATTTTTTTGCTGTTCCTTTTCAAAAGGAATAGCATTTGTGATTTTCTGCTGTTCCTTTTAAAGAAACGGCATCTCAAGTATTTGTTTGCATGGATTCTTCTCTGCTGCTCCTTTTTCAAAAGGAACACCATCGGCATGTCTTTGCTCTTTTTGATGATATTGAGGATGCTTTTCGCCCATGTTCTCCCCATTTTTTAAGATACGACTATGGACTTATGCAATGAACAATCATGACATACCAAAGTTAGCAGATCATAAATCACTATCTTTATAAGGCCTAGTATTGATAAGAGGACAAGAGGAGGGACACACTTACCTCTTATCTTCATTGTCATTGTCTTATTACCATTGCTCTGGTTGGTGATCTTTATCATGACGATTTCCCTAAATTCTCTTTTTGATTATTACCTAGGGGTAAGAGCAGAGGATTTATATCTTCCTGTTGGGATGATAAGACTTCTTCCACCATTCCCCACTCTTAAGGAGTGCTGAATCACCCTTATGTGTAAATAAATAAGAAAGAGTGCTCTGCAAAAAGAGAGAAGTAAATATGAATTATCAATTGTCAAATGCAGGATAGGGGGTCTCATCAAGAGCCAGCCTACCATGATCATAAGGATGGAAGCGAAGTGGCATTACCATTATGGCCACCACACCAGGGATATGGTCCAAAGGTACACTAAATAAACAAACCTTGGAACAGGGGGTCTCATCACGAGCCGGCCTGCCCACATCGCACCTACCTTGTGAATGGCATTATGGCTACCTGGTTATCAAGCCAGCATAATGGCCTACATTTTGACAAAATACTCTTTCAAAATACACACAAAGGATCATGATTCCGGGGGTGAAATAGACAACTCTGCCAAGGTTATGAACACCTGTTGGCAGCAGAGCTCTGTTAATGGCATTGAAGTCGTAATGGTTACACCAATAGGTATGATATCAATACTTCTTCGTCTCTTATATCCTATGAATAGATCATATTTTATGTCCCGATGTATACATCGCATGAACACTCATTACCACCAATAATGGCAACGGAACTGACAATGACCGCTGGATATTTCGTACGCTTGACAGACGTCCCATCCCCCAGCCTCCCATCATATCACGTAGGCTCTTATGTAAAACGCGATCCACCTTTTTTCCTCGATTTCGGTATTTTGTTGTCTATCTAAAACATGGCATAATTTCATATGTTGTTCCTTTATGACTTGGTTTCCTAATGGCTGCTGGTCCTCTATTTGACGGCTGGGGACAGCCTATCAGATCGCGGGGGGGAAGGTAACTTCATTACTCCACGAATTATGTGTCATCACACCATTCAGGGAAGATAATGTATGAAGGTATGGCATGGTTTAACGGTATGATAATTCTATTTTATGGAAATTTCCATCCACGATCCTTTTTTGTTGCATACGCTGTGTTCTTTTCCAAAACTTTACGACGATCACCCTCTCTGCGTCTCAAACAACACAGGTAGTTGTTGTTCCATTGAGAATTCTAAGTGGAACCATGGGGCGAAAGTCAGTCCGAAGCGAACCTCAGGAGTTGACAGTCTCCGCTGCTACTCGGGAGATCCTGGAAAAGGCAGGGTGGCTGAATTATTTCAGTTGCCTACGAGAATCGAATGAAACAATGGCGTTGGAATTCCTGCAAAATCTGCAGGAGAGCTACTCCATAGTAAGAGAAATATGGATAGCGGTCACTGATGATATAATTGCAAAAGTCTCGGGACTACTAGCTTCCAGACCTGTATGGACGCTGAAGAAAGAAAGACTACAAAAGATTATGGAGATTTTCCAGGATGAAGGCCAAAGCCTAACAGTCAAGGGGAAGGGAGTTATGCCGGCAACGTTAGGGGAACCCTGGACCGAATTAGCAAAGATAGTGCAGAGCTACATCACTTGTGAAGGGAGGAAAGACGTGGTAAGACCACATCATCTTAAACTCTTAGCTATTTTGAAAGGAAAATGTTCTGTAAATCTGCCTGCACTCTTAAATTCGTTATTACATGATGCGGCCCGAAGCCTGAAAAAGGCATAGCACATAGAAACAGTTGTTAGCCACCATGGATTGATTCGATTGATAGTGAGCCATAGTCTCACTCAACAGCAGAGCAGCTGGGAGGATCTCATTGCAATGATCGAGGGGGGATTGGCTGCACCATCCCCAAAACCTAAACATTCCTCTAATACACCAGAACGATCAGAAAAACGCAGAGAATTGGCAGCAGAAAAACATGTTGCTCCAAAATGAAAATATTCCTCTAATACACCAGAACGACCAGAAGAACCTAGAAAAATGGTAGCAGAAAAACATGTTGCTGGTACACCTGAACAACCTGAGAGACCAAGGAAATCAACCCGGCTGGCCCGGATATGAGGGAGGCTAGAAAAGATCCAGGAGACCACTAGCCAGCCAATTGAGATTACAGACAAACCTCCAGAACCAGAAGGAGGACCTTCCGAAGAAAATGCTGAGCAATCTGGGGCCGAGGCTGAGCAGCCCGGAGAAGGAGTCGAGGAAGGAGACGAGCACTCTGAAACAGAAACAGAAGCTGAACACTCCAAGGCAGTCACTGAGCAGTCCGTTCATGATGAGAAAATAAGAGACACCAATCGGGAACAATCTGTTCCTAAGACACCAGAAGAAATTCTAGACGAAGTAGGAGCAGATTTAAGGGCCAGTCATAAACCCTCTGCTGAGACAATAGAGATTAAGAAATTGAGGAGGAAACAACAGAGGTTGCTGAACACTATAGCCAAGCTTCGACAGCAAATTCGGATTCTGAAAGCCAACCTGAGGATACGAAGGACCGCAAGGAAAAGAAAGAGGGCCACTGCAGCAAAATCCCGTAGGACAAGAAGACGACAGACTTATAGCCGCTCTGTTGGTCGAAACCCCATTGGAAGACCTACTACCATTCCAAATGACATTGAAGAACAAATTGTTGTTCCAAATGACGTTGAAGAACAGACTGTTGTTCCAATTGACCCTAAAAAACGGACTGACATTCCAATTGAGGTAGAGGAACAAGAAGATGTTCCAATAACAGGGGGACCACAACAACCTTTCATTCGTGTTAAGAAAGAAAAAGAGAGTAAGAAGACCCAAACAGAAGCACCACCCTCAGGGGTAATTCAAGTTCTGAACTCCAAACAACATAACAAAAAGGTTCAGGTAAAATTCCCGGCCTCTATGGCTCTATGGAAAAAGGATCCAAAAACAAGAACCTTGCACAAGATGATGAAGCAAGCTCAGCAAGAAGCTGAACAGCTGAGAGAACAAACAGTCCCCCGGGAGAAATACGAAGAGTTACAACAACAACTTCGGAATATTAGTCAGTCCGAGAGCCAGGCCTTCGAAGGATGGAAAAAGGAGCAAGAAAAGGTTGCCAAGGTAACTCGTCGATTAGATATTGTTATTAAGCAGATGGACACTGTGTGTTCTTTGTATAATGACGCTTTGACCTGTAGGGCCCCTGCTAAAAACTATGCTTTATTTTTGCTTGAACGATATTTACGATTAAAAATAAACGCTGTTAGGGTGGGTGCCCCTATCCAAATCAATATTGTTAATGATTTTATAGATTGTTGCAAGCATTATGTGTTGGAAATAATACTGAGAGGGGGGGTGAATCAGTATTATCACATTAATAAAACTTTTTCATTTCCAAACTCTGATTCATATATGCTACTTCCACAACTTCTTATGATTAAGTTAATTGATCTTCAATGAGTGCATTAGAACATTATCAACCATATTATCAGTTAACAGATGCAGTAACATAGAATAGATCATCACACATAAGGCACACACATGAACACCATGATATAAGGTGGAAACCCAATGCGGGAGAAAACCACCTGCTGCAAGTCATCTCAATCTTCTTCTTAATAAGAAAATCCTTTTACAATATTTGTACTGGTGCAGTCTTATACCAGTACGGGAGCTACAACCCCCTTTGCTCTTGTACTAGCTGATCCACTTACTAGTACACAGGTTGCTACCTACTACAATGCTCCAAAGATTTCCCTTTGCTTTTGTACTAGCTTAAGTACTAGTACGTAGGCGCCGGCCTACAATCTTCTCTCCTCCAGGTACCACGTTTCATCAATTTTCATACTGGATACACTGAAGCACAACACATAATCTGAAAGGCCACGTTTCATCCAATTTTCACACTGGATCCATAAACATCAAATGATCATCAAGTACCAGTAAGTCACCAAGATAACCAGATCCACAATAACAGTAAACTAAACCCAGAACACCTTATCAACAAAAAAATCAGTCAACAAAAGATCTTAAGACAGATACGCAATTTCCTTTTCTCTGGCTTGTGGCATCTCCGCACTGCGCCTTCTGTGGCATCTCCGCACTGCGCCTTCTGTGGCACCTTTGCACTCCGCCTTCTGTGGCGCCTCCGCACTGCACCTTCTGTGGCGTCTCTACACTGCGCCTTCTGTGGCGTCTCCGCACTGCGCCTTCTGTGGCGCCTCTGTGGCGTCTCTGCACTGCGCCTTTGCACTGTGCCTTCTGTGGCGCCTTCGCACTGCGCCTTCTATGGCGTCTCCGCACTACACCTTCTGTGGCGCCTCTGTGGCGTCTCCGCACTACGTCTTCTGTGGCACCTTCGCACTGCGCCTTCTATGGCGCCTCTGCACTGCGCCTTCTGTGGCGCCTCTGTGGCATCTCCGCACTGCGCCTTCTGTGGCACCTCTGTGGCGTCTCCGCACTGTGCCTTCTGTGGCACCTTCGCACTGCGCCTTCTGTGGCGCTTCTGTGGCGTCTCCCCACTACGCCTTCTGTGGCACCTCTGTGGCATCTCCGCACTGCGCCTTCTGTGGCGCCTTCGCACTGCGCCTTCTGTGGCGCCTCCGCACTGCGCCTTTTGTGGCGCCTCTATGGTGTCTCCGCACTGCGCCTTCTGTGGCACCTCTATGGCGTCTCCGCACTGCGCCTTCTGTGGCACCTCCGCACTTCCGCAGCTGCAGCGCTCGAGAGATCACCCTTCACAGATTCTCTTTCCACTTCACTTTCATATAGATCGAGCTTTTGAAACGATAACCCAATATTTCAGATCTTAAGATATTCAACCCAAAAGCATACACAAGCCAAA
>APFE031400726.1:30734-47180 GCA_000404065.3 Pinus taeda
AAAGGAGGTTGCCCCCTCGAAGAGGCTGAATTCTAAGGCGTTGATCTATCTTTTCTATCTTTTTCTTGAGTTGGTTCATAACAATGGTAAATAATAAAAGTAATTTTATCATTTCTAAGGTGTTATTAAATTAAGCATATGCTTATAATTAGCCACTAATACATATAGGGGGTTTTAAGACAAATTTTGAGTAAATTTTCTTAACTTGAGACAAAGAAAAACTTGTAAATTGTCTTAAACATTGTGAGTGTCTCAAATCATTGTCTCTATAAAAAATAATATAGAACACAAGTATTATTGTTTCATAAGCTACAATTTATACTATATCTACAATTAAATATACATTTCCTTTATAGAGATAATATGTATTTAATCCTAAGGTGGGTGACTACACCTAGAAGGTGAGAGTGAAAATTTTGGAAGGAGAAGAGTGGAAGAGTGGACGACTAGGGTTGCGGTTTTCTGAAGGAGAATTTCTCCATGGACGGTTGCAGAGGAGGGAGCTCCACTCCCTCCTACAAAGAGGCAGTGGCCAACAAAGGCAAGAAACCTCTAGAATCAGGCAAAAGTAACACTAAGGAAGGAAGAAAAAAAAGGGAAGAGGTAACAGAAAGTATCAAAGCGAAGGAGAATGATGGCACAAAAGGCAAGGAGGAAAATGACAAAAAATAGGAAATAAAAGACATGAAACATAAGGGACCGTGCAAACCTAAAGCTGAAATCACTCACAGAGTAGTTTTAAATGACCCAGCGGTGCAGGCGCACAGGGAGCACATGTAGACTTATGCAATCATATGTAAATTCATGGGACTATGGCCCACTGAAAAGGCTTTACAAACATGGATCAGATACCACTGGAAGCCTAAAGGGAGCATTGATCTTCATCTAGGATCCAAGGGTTTCTTCACTGTGGTGTTTGCAAATATTGAAGATAAAGACAGAGTGTTTGAAGGTGGGCCCTACTTCTATGTAGCAGCAGGGCTCTATATGCGGCCGTGGATGATGAACTTCGTACCGACGTGGGAAACTTTTACTTGTGTCCCGATTTGGGTAACACTCTATTCTCTACCTATGGATTATTGGCAAATAGAATTGCTAACTGCCATAGGCAATAAATTAGGAAGGTATGTCAAATCTTCTGAAGCCACAAGGAGGGGAAATATACCTCTTTTGCTAGAATCTGTGTAGAGATGGATCTATCTGGAGCTCTTCGAAACGAGGTTATATTGGAGGTTTTTGATGAGGAATGGTCGCAGACTGTTGACTATGAGCATATTCGATTTAGATGTCGTAAATGTCATGAACACGGGCACCTTCTAAGAGACTGCCCTCTCAGTAAAGTAGAGAACAAAAGCAAAGCTAACACAATGAAAGATACAGATAGCTTTCACAAAGTAGTTCACAAAGGAAAAAAGCGGAAAAAAAGGGCCAAAGCAGCATCAAAGTGAAGGACAAAAGGTTAGGCCAAACCAATTCCATGTTCTTGAAGAGGAGGAAGAAACAGCAGTTGAAGATCAAGTAATCAAGAATGGTTATGACAAGCAAGAGAAGGAAGAATAACATGATTAGGAACAGGTAAATGAAAAACAGAAAGGGATCATGATGAGTGAATCAGAAACGGAAATGGATCAGGAAATGACCCAAAGTGAGATGGAAATGGAGGACAATGAGCTACAGTGAATTCTTGACAGAGAAAACCTAGATCTAGAAGGGTTCTTGAGTAAGAGAAAAACTGGTGGGGTAGAATCTCTACCACAAGAAGAATGCAATCGAATAAAGAAGTTATTCTTATGGAAAACTCAGGCAAAGGGCTTGGAAGAAGAAAACAACATTGAAAGACAGGGTAACCAAGGAGTGAAAGCAGTAAAAACAAATCCAGGGTTAGCAACGAGAAACCTAGGAAAAAAGAGGCAGAAAAAAAAAAAAAACAAAATGAACTACTGATGGAATGTGGCAAGCTCATGGTAGAATCAGGTAAGATGAAAGATCTAACTAGTTACTCCTTTACCAATCTGTAATTATGAAATTAACAACTTGGAATATTAGAGGTCTAGGCAGCAAGAGAAAATAGAGAATGCTGAATAACAGAATGAAACAGGCAACTCAGGATATAATTTTTGTCCAAGAAACGAAATGCTCCATCCAAAAGTTAAGGGAAATCCATAGTAAGTGGCTTAGCAGATTTGAGTTTCTAGAAGTCAAAGCAGAAAATACAGCAGGGGGTATCCTCACCCTCTGGAATCCCCAAAAAATAGGAATAGTTGATGCGAAGGCATCAAGGAATTATTTATCAGTTGTTATACAGCCTGTAGGAGAAAGGGACACTTATCTAGTAACGAATGTTTATGGCCCTCAAAGGTTAGATGAAAAAATCAAGTTTATTGATTCCTTGGTAGATCTCCAGACTAGACATGCAGGGCTACCATGGGTTATAGGAGGAGATTTCAATATCATCAGATCTCTCTCAGAGAAAAAAGGGGTTACAAGAACACTAAATAAAGATTCCTCAGCCTTCCAAATCTTTGCATAAAACATGAAGCTCGTGGACATAGAGAAAAACAATGGTCTATGTACATGGAATAAAAAAAGAGGAGGGGACTCCCAGGTAGCTTCCAAGCTAGACAGATTCATGATCTCTGATATATCATGCTTCTAGACAAGGAAATAATAGCAGGAATTCTTCCTTTTGGAGGCTCAGATCACTAGCCGATTCAAATGGAGATCAAGGGCATTGGCACCCCAAGAAACAAACAATTTAGGTATGAAAATATTTGGATTTCACACCCAGAATTCATAAGCAACATTGGAAAATGGTGGGCAGAGGACTTGTAGATTTAGTGATCAACTATGTTCCTGCTACATAAAAGATTAAAACACATCAAGTTGAAGCTAAAGGATTGGAACAAGAAGGAATTCAACAATATTTTTAAGAGTACGAAAATTGTAGAAAACAAAATCCTAGAGCTCAATCAAGCTTTAATCAATGATAGCTTTGATAAAGACAAAAATGATCTAGTAGAGAAGCATCATCAAGAATGGGAAATGTTGTGTAAACAAGAGGAAGCTTTTTGGAAACAAAAATCTAGGGCTCTATGGCTAAAAGAAGGAGATCGTAACACTAAATTTTTCCATAGATCCACCATGGCAAAGAGAACTCACAACAGAATCTCTTTGATCAAGGACGAGGATGGCTAGATCCATCAATCCCATGAGGAGATAGAAGCAGTGTTAGTAAAGCACTTTCGTGACATTATCAAGGAAAAACTTTTAGTAAGAGAACCTTTCATCAAGGACTTAATTAAACATATCCCTAAAATGGTCTCTAGAGAGGATAATTGTAATCTCAACAGACCTGTAACTAAAAAGGAGGTCAGTGAGGTCCTCAAGGAAATGCAAAATGGCAAGGCTCCAGGTCCGGATGGATTCAATGTGGATTTCTTCAAAGCCTGTTGGACTATTGTAAAAAAGGATATTTTAGAGATAGTCGAAGATTCCAAGCTGAACAAAACCATTTTGAAAGCTCTCAACACCTCCTTTATCGCCCTTATTCCAAAACAGGATAATGCTCAAATGCCAGAGAGGTACAGGCCCATCACTTTATGCAATGTGGTTTACAAGATATTTCCAAGGTTGTGGCTAACAGACTCAAACCCCTGCTGCCCTCGCTTGTCTCGGGGGAACAAACTGGTTATGTGGAAGGTAGACAAATTCTGGATAATATAATTCAAGCTCACTAGGTGGTTCACTCGTTAACAAGTAATAAGAGAGCGGGTATGATCATGCAACTAGACATAGCCAAAGCATATGACAAAGTGAATTGGATATACATCAATAGAGTTCTCATAACGTTTGGTTTTGATCATAATTGGGTCAAATGGGTCATGGCCCTAGTGACTTCATCCAGCTTTTCAATTTTAGTTAATGGCTCTCCATCTGAACTTTTTCTTCCTTCTAGGGGACTTAGACAGGGAGATCTGCCCTCTCCTTTTCTCTTCATTCTCATGATGGAAGGGCTGGGGCAGTCCATTAAAAATGCTAGAGTAATGGGAAGAATTCAAGGACTCCATCTTTCGGAGAATGGTCAAGTTCTGACTCATCAGCAGTTTGTAGAGGATACCATGTTACAAGGAATTCCCGCAGTTAAGGAAGCACTTGCTTACAAACAAATTTTGAATGACTTTGATATGGCATCAGGTATGGAAGTTAATCTTTCCAAATCAAAAATATTTTTCTTTAACACTCATATTGCTATCCATAGAAACGTCTCCAAAATTCTAGGCTTTCAAAGGCAATCCCTTCCCTCTAAGTATTTGGGCGTTCCTCTAACAGATAAACCCCGATACAAGAGCATATGGGATCCGTTAATAATTAAAATGCAAGACAAGGTCAGGAAATGGACAACCATATCTTTAAATCTAGCTGGTAGACTGGTTCTTACAAAGGTAGTACCCCAAGCTATCCCAATCTTTATGCTATCAGCCCTCCCAGCTCCAATAGGAGTCTTGCAGAAATTTAGAAATATTCAAAGAGATTTTCTTTGGGGCAAAGAGGAAACAAGGAAAAATGGGCATTAGTCTCATGGGACAAGATCTGTAGACCCATGGACCAAGGAGGCCTAGGTTTGGATAATCTTGAGATTCTCAGCAAGGCTCTAGGGGCCAAAATTTGGTGGAGGTGCGTTAAGGATCCTAAAGCTCAATGGGCAAGCATCTGGAAGGAAAAATATGCCAATGCCTAGCCTACTTCTGATATCATACGAACATCTGGAGTTGTGAAAGGCTCTCCCATATGGAACAAGGCCTGGGAGAATAGAGTGGTTCAAAAAAAGAGTTTCTGGGAAATTAGAGAGGGTGGTTTGACACTTTTCTGGGAGGACAAATGGAAACAGGAACCTAATCTACTGAGGGAAGAATTTTTGGGCCCCAAGAATGAGACAGACAAACAAGGATTAATAAAGGTTAAATACTTTTGGGAGCATTCACAGAACGCGGAAAAATGGAGAACATGGAAAAAAATAGATGGCAGAGAGGATAGAACCCTCAATAGTAAAGCAAAGTCCCTTAAGAGGATGTTGGATCAGAGGATGATTTTAGTAACTGAAGGGCAGGACCAACTAAGATGGGGTAACAACAAAGAGGGCAACTTTAATATCAAATAAGAAAAAGGTATTCTCCTTGATATGGAATCTCAAACTCCAAATAAAACTAGGTAGAAGCTATGGAGGCACAAAGGCTGGATGAAAATCAAACTCTTTATGTGGTTGGTTCACCACAGGAAAATCTTAACCTGGAACAAAATTAAAAAAAGGGGTATGTTGGGACCCTCCAGATGCTAGCTCTGTGAAGCACAAGAGGAGACTATGGAACATCTTCTCAATTGATGCACTTTCACCGCCAGGTTATGGGATTTTTTTACCAACATCTTCAATCAGTCTGATAGAGACAAAGAAAGTATCACTAACAGTCTAAACAACTGGAGGAATAACTTTTCGGATTATGAAGTTCTCAACTTTGCCTGGGCTCTCTTGCCAAGTTTCATTATATGGAATGTGTGGAAAGAAAGAAACAAAAGAATATTCAAACAGGAAACGAATTCCTCTCTCCGCCTGGTAGAGCTGATCTTAAAACAACTTAAGGAGACAGTCGGTACCACAGTTAGGAATCTCCCCAAAAGTCCTCCCTCTGAAGAAGAGTTAAGTATTCTCAGGTAGTTAGGCATGCAGGGGCTTATTCCACAAGACCAAGACAGGAAAATAATCATGAGAGAAAAGCTTGAAGAGTTCTGGTATCCTCCCCCAGAAGGTTTTTTAAAGTATAACATCGATGGAGCTTCTAAAGGCAACCCAGGGAAGGCTAGCTTTGGGGGAGTTCTTACGGATGATACAGGTAGCATAATCTCCCTCTTCCATGGACACTTAGGAAAAGCCACCAACAACATGGCAAAACTAATGGCTTTGGAACAATGCTTAGAACTTCCGATACAAGACAATTGCCAAAATGTCATAATAGAAGTTGATTCAAAGTTAGTCATCAACGAAGCCAAGAGAATCAGTAGCGGAACAGGGACGAAAAAGGTTACAAAACACTGGAGGTTAACTCGGGTCCTCCATAAAATTTAGGTACATCTACAGGAATTGCGCACTCTCAGATTCATACATGTGCGGAGAAAGGCCAACAAATTGGCAGACATTCTAGCCAACCAAGGTGTCAGTTGTAGGGATAGCGCAATTTTAATGGAGAGGAACACAATGTCGCAGAACAACCTGAGGAAACTCTGCCATATCGAGGCGGAGGAGGATAAAAATGTGCATAGGAGAAAAACCAAAGAATCCAACTTGTAATGGATAGACGTCAGAAGGTTTGACAATTTTGGACAGAGAGGTTTATGATGGAAGGCGAGCGAGGGTTGGCCTTAGCAGTCATGGTGACCACAATCCGGAATATTCCCAGCGTAGGGCGAAATGTTTTCTCAGACCGAAGGAATGTTAGAGGTAACAAGTGAAGGCATCAATTTAAGCAACAACATTACCCAAGTTTTCAGTGGCAGAAGTCAAAACAGCTACCAGAGTGGTTTTGGTGCGACTACACCCCTTTCATGAAAAAGGTGGGTTCGAAAATTTGGCAGCGAAGCCAAATAGCGCATGACACGTGGATGAGGGCCCGGTCTAAAAACCACCCTCATCGCACTCTAAAGTTTGACAACATCAATCACGTGATATTCGACTCAGCCATCCGATGGAGCAAGGTAGATCAACGCTCTAGATCGAGTGCGTAGTTTGGTGGGGCCCGAGGGTTAATCTTCTTACCTCCTCATGGTGTGATGTATACCTCAGCCATTAGATCAAAAGAGAAGAATGAATGGCAGCGATTGAAAGATAGGAAGGGTTGGGCGCGTGGTTACATATGGGCTCATAGGACCTGAGACGCCTGATGGTTTCACGTGTTTGTAATCAAAAAGGGTTGGGTAGGTACTTTTTGGTAAACTGAGGGATAGGCTTCAGATGGGCATTTTCCTTTTTGCCTATGTCCACACAGGGTGATGGAGTTTGTACATATTGTAATTTTTCTTTGATTCAATGATAAGAAGGCACGACTCTTACATAAGGAAAAAAATATGTATTTAATCCTAGTTATTGTCTCTATAGAGACAATATGTCTTTAATCCTAATTGTTATCTCTCTAGAGATAATAAAAATTCTCTTTAGAAATAAATATATAATCAACTATATAAATATATGATGAACTCATAATCAACTACGGAAACAGGGGAAGACGACGGAACGATGGCGGTTTAGGGTTTTTTCAAACCCTGCAATGGCAGACCTGCTCAGACCACGATGCCTCTGCAACAGTTTATCAACAACACTGGCAATAATATACGACAATGAATAGAGTATTAATCATCGATAACCTCTAGGGGGGGACCAGGTGCCTCCCCCCAGTGATCAGGGAGAACCTTAAATTCAAACTAGAAATGATCAGACCGCCAATCGAACAAATATGGCAAACCAGAACAATCAAGGAAAGCACAAAAATCCACACAAAGAAACAGAAACAAATTAGAATGCACAGACAGCTAATGCAAGAATGGTGAGGTTCCCAAAGCAATCTCAGCAACCTGTAAACCTGTTGCAGCAGAAAGACCAAAGATTGAACTACCAAGTTAAATAATCAATACCAAAATCTAGTTCATGAAGGATCATGCATTAATCATGAAATTTATCAGCTTCAGGCCCACAAAGAAAGCCCTGCATAGTTGGATCGTAGCCAAATGGAAACCAAAAGGGCACATCACCTTGCAGCTGGGACCAAAGGGCTTCTTCACGACGGTCTTCAACTGTATAGAATACTAGAATAGGGTAATCGATGGAGGACCCTACTTCTTCAATGCTGCTGGTCTATACCTGAGAGATTGGATTGAGAGATTCGACCCGAACAAAGAGGATCTAAGTTGGGCACCAGTCTAGATCCGTCTTTACTCCCTTCCACTGGAATATTGGGATGAATATTCACTGAAATACATTGGAGATGGACTGGGGGAGTTCATTAAAATTACGGAGGAGACAAAACTCAGAAGATATACATCCTATGCCCACATTTGTGTCTATATGCATCTAAGAAAAGCTCTTATGGATACGATAAGTCTATATCATGATGATTTTGAGTGGATTTATTCAATAGATTACGAACATGTTCCATTCAGATGCAGAACATGTCATGCCCATGTCCATCTCTTTCGTGATTGCCCACTAAATGTGAAACCCCCAACTTATACCTCCTCAGAGAAACCTAATTCTGAGAGTTTCACCAAGGTAAACAATCGCAAAAAGAACTACAAAAAACCTGCATCACACCCTAAAAATCCTTCCGCAAATACCTTAATGCCATCCACCAGTAACAACTTTGACATTATAGCTCAACCTGCTCCAACAGACCCTGAGTCCCCCTTGCCCTCCAAAGAGTCTCTCAAGGTAACCTCTAAAGTCAACCCCACAGGCTTAGGGAAAACTCAAAAGCCCTCGCAATCCAAAGATCTCACCACCTCCACGCCCAGTATGACTCCGATCTGGAAACCTCATGGCATGGATGTTGACATTTTTTAGCAAGAGACCACTGCTTCAAAACACTTCGTGGCGGAAAGCAGTGAGGCCAAGCACATGGAAGAAGAGCCTAAAAGTATAGACATAGGAGATCTAGACATATTTGGCCTAGAGCAAGCTTGCAGGAAAAAATAAATTGACAAAATCCCAAAAAGACAACTAGAAAGCCTGGAAGTTATCATTTCCAGAGCACATCAGCAAAGATCTCTAGGTATTCAACCCGAAGGTCAATGGGATGGGAAAAATATTCCTAAAGACACTAAGAAACAAGGGATAAAGACAGACCTTCAAAGAACCATCCGCATTGGGGAAATGCTAGTGGAATTAGGAAGATATTCCAAGCTTACAAAGTACTACAGTCCCCTACCCAATACTGAAATATGAAGCTCACATCTTGGAATATAAGAGGGCTAAACAGCCCTAGAAAATACAGAATGGTCAAAAACATGATTCAGCAAGAGAAACCCCAAATTTTCTTCATGTAAGAAACAAATTGTAATTCTACCACACTTGGCCAAACTCTTGCCAAAGCATGGCTAAGCAGTCAAACAGTAGCAGTGGATGCCTTAGGAGCCTCAGGAGGACTAGCAATAGCCTAGGATGAGTGAGCTATCACGCTTACTAACATCCATACAAGTCATCATTTCATTCAAGCCATTTTTCATATAATAGGGACAAATGTGCATGGTCACCTCACAAATGTCTATTTCCCCCAGGAAGCAGTGAATAAGTTAGCCATTATGAATACATTAACTCTGATCAACTCCACCAGAATACATCTGCTCTGGATAACAGGAGGAGACTTCAATATGATTACTAAACTGGAAGAAAAAAGTGGAGGCATGAACAAACTAGACAGTGAAAGTACCCATTTAAGGAATTTCATACAAAACAACTAGCTTATTCATATGCCATTGAATAATGGTATCTACACATGGAACAATAAAAGAACTGGTACCCAACAAATCGCCTCCCAAGTAGAGAAATTTCTGCTTTCAAACAATTCCATTCATCTTGGAGGAGATCTTTCAGCCTCGATCTTACCTCTTTCTGGCTCAGATCGTTGGCCTATTTCGCTCCAATGGAAAAGACTCAGGAATAACACTCAAAGACCTTTTCATTTTGAAGCCTTCTGGCTGATGCATCCAGACTTCAACAATCTGATACATATAGCATGGAAATGCTTCAGTCCCCCGGAAGGTTCAAAAATGTATCAATGCCAACAAAAACTCAAATATCTCAAAAATAACATCAAGCATTGGAATCAACTGACCTTTGGAAATATCTTTCGAGCTCAGAATGTTCTAGCTCAGGAAATGAAAAGAATCCAACAAACAATAATTACTGAAGGAAGAACTGAAGCCCTCTCAGGGCAGGAAAAGCTCCTTCAAATTCAAATAGTAGACAGAGAAAAGCAAGAGGAGATACTTTGGAAACAAAAATCTAGAGTCAGATGGCTTAAGGAGGGAGAGCGAAATACGAAATTTTTTCACCGCACCACCATACAGTGAAGAATGTACAACAATATCACTCATATTCAGAATCAGCAAGGAGTATGCTTGGAAAACCATGAGGACATAGAACAATAGATTCTTACATATTTCAAACGAGTGCATCAAGAACCACAAGTCAACCAACAGCCAGCTATAGAGAAGATTATATAGAACATTTCGAGAATTATAACAAAAGAACACAATCAACTTCTCCTTTGTCTGATATCTCTACAAGAAGTCGATTCTGCTATGTGACAGCTCAACGAAGGAAAGGCACCTGGTCCAGATGGATTTACCTCAAACTTCATTCATAACTTCTGGGATCTCATCAAAGAGGAGGTCTGGCAGGTAGTTGAAGAATCTTGGACTATACGTTGGATGCTTCCCTCTTTGAACACGACTTTTATTGCCCTTATCCCCAAAGAAGAGCAATCTCTAACTTCAGACAAATTCATGCCTATCGCTCTCTATAATCTCGTATACAAAATCATATCTAAGTTATCGCCTCTCGCCTGAAGCCGCTGCTACCTATGCTCATCTCGCTAGAACAATCGTGATATGTGGAAAGGAGGAAAATCACAGATGGCATCATTCTCACCCATGAGATCATACACTCCTTGAAGCAGCTCAAAAAAGCAGATATGCTCCTTAAAATTTAACTTTCAAAAGATTTTGATAAGTTAAGTTGGACTTTCATTCAAAAGATGCTGACTACCTTTAGCTTCTCCCCTCCATGGGTTAGATCGGTTATGAGTCTTATATCCTCTACTCTTTTCTCCATTCTGGTTAATGGCATACCTTCCACCCCCTTTCCTCCCTCTAGAGGCATTCGGCAAGAAGATCCTCTTTCCCCCTTTCTTTTTGTCTTAATGGTGGAAGGGCTAGGTAGAAGTATCAAAAATTCTCTTCAATCACAACAACTCAGAGGTATTTCCTTCCCCAATACCCCTGCTTTTACCTACCAACAGTTTGTGGACAATAACATGTTGTTTGGACATCCCTCGGTTCAAGAAGCCCTTAAAATAAAATCCTTTCTGAATGAGATCTCTGAAGCCTCTGGTGCTAGCATTAATAATGTTAAATCCCAAATCTTTTTCTTTCATACCCCTTACATCACTCAATCTTCTATAGCCCACATTTTTGAATTCTCGGTTGCCTCTCTCCCTTCTAAATATCTGGATGCACCCATGACTGACTCTGCATTAGAGCACTCCTCCTGGAAATTTCTCCTAGAAAAATTGGAAGCTCGCCTTTTCTCCTGGACTTATAGAGCCCTCAATATGGCCAGTCGTCTAGTATTAGTCAAAGTTGTCCTGCAATCCATGCCTCTTTATATTTTCTCCGTTTTGGCAGCACCAAAATGGGTGCTTAAGAAAATCAAAAATCTACAACGAAATTTTTTATAGGTATCCTCGGGACATAATAGAAAATGGGCACTAGTCAAGTGGGCTACGGTTTGCCTTCCAAAAATTTCTGGGGGCACTGGGATCTGAGATCCTCAACATAGCAATGCAGTCATGGGAGCAAGATTATGGTGTAAATGGATTTCTGCTCCGCAGACACCCTGGGCTATCCTCTGGACTGCCAAATATGCAAACAACTAACCGACAGATGAGTTAATTCGACTAAAAGGTTCCTTAATTTGGAATGCGGCCAATCAGCACAAAGCTATAATCTAACAACATAGTTTATGGGAAATAAGGGACGACAACAATGCACGTTTTTGGGATGACTCTTGGCACCAGAGACCCAAACTGAGCGACCTGATTAGACCTCACCAAAAATAGGAATGGGAGGAGCATCAAATAGATAAAGTTATCTGGCATTGGATTCCTACTCTCAATCAGGGATATAGACAATGGGTAAGCACGACTCACGTCATCAGGTACGGAACAGAGTCTATTCATAATAATTTGGAGACAGAGCTTACCAATAGGAAAATAATTTTTTCTAATAAGAAGGACATAATACGATGGGGCTATAATGCACGAGGAACTTTTACCACTCAAGAGGCATACAAACTAATAATTGGCAATGAAACAATCAAGGATCCTCTCTGGGACAAAGTATGGTCCCCCAACATTTGGCCCAAAGTTTCTACTTTCCTTTGGTTGTTATGTCAAAAAAAATACTCACTTGGGACAATCTAAGGAAAAAAAGTTTCCATGGGCCCTCCATATTCCCTAAATGTAAACAACAGGAAGAAATCATCCAGCACCTCATGAACTCTTGCAATTTGGCAAATAGACTTTGGGGAAAAGCAAGTTTTAGATGCCAAAAAGAAGGAAGAATTAAAGATGATATTACCAACACCATTCATAGCTGGGAAATCAATCCATACAAGAGCAAACTATTAAATTCTTTGTGGAAAATCATCCCAGGTCTTCTTATGTGGTCTATATGGAAAGAAAGGAATCGCCGCATCTTCAAAGATCAATGTACACCATTAAAAGTCCCATGAAGGAGCTTTTGCAACAACCTTTAGGAAACTTTAATGCTCCAAACTTGGAATGAAGAGGACTTTCCTTCCCTTCCACAAGAGAAGAATATATGGACAAACTGGAATCTTCGGATGAACCAGGTACAGGAAAAACATAGTAAATCCTCTTTACATCACAATATTCCAAACAAATGGATCCCTCTGCCACATAATATGATACAATTAAACTTCGATGGGGCCTCCAAAGGTAACCCGGGTAGAGCAGGATATGGAGGAATATTTAGGGATCACAAAGGCAAACCTCCTTTAATTTTCCTAGGCTCAATTGGATGGGATACGAACAATTCTGCTGAAGTAGAGGGGCTATGACAAGGGCTTCTTTTAGCTCAATGACACAACTTCTTCCCCCTTAGTAATTGAAGGCAACTCTCACATTCTTATTAATATGGCTAATCAGATCCTGCAGGGGACCACGACATACAAAGTGGTCAACAGTTGGAGATTGGAAAAAAGATTAGAGCTCATAGATCAATGGCTCACCACTAACAGAGTAGTCACTTTCAAACACATCAAAAGAGAAGGCAACAAAGTGGCTAATCTCCTGGAAAATTTGGGGGTGGACAGAGATTGGACTCTACATACAAGTTCACTCAACATAACCAACAATGCTTCCCAACTACAGGAATATAATGAACTAGTACAAAGTGAAGAGTCACACCCAGATGCGAGTGATTAAATTGACGTTAATGCAGATTAGGCAAAAGGACGACAGGCGGCCAAGTCGCATGGCCACCCGCATCCCCTTCCATGCCAATTTATGGCAAGCCACAGTTGGCCTGCAGGCACCATTACTTGGGTGCTCGAGTCGAGGAATTCGTAGTAGGCATAAGGCCATGGCTTCTGCAAGCCATAACCCATTCATCCCATCCCCGCTAAACTGCTCTTGGCACCCTCATGCTGCGGATCCGATCTCGCACAAAATTACAGGGAGGCACTGTTGGATCCTCAAATGTATTGATTTGGGGAACGGTTTCCATTTCTCCCAAACCACTCACTGTGCTCTAAATTCTGCCCAAAATTCCTCTACATCTCTTCTGAATAGCCTCATCAATTCCAGAGTAAACTTTGCCTCCCCTACTACAATCACTGATAACAACACAGTCATTTTGGCCCAAACCAACAACCATCAACTAGCCATGCCGCATACTCGCCATCGAATGCATAACAGAAGAGGTGGTAGCCGCGGTGGAAGCATTCGTCTCCCCTCAACGCCCACCCCTGAACAAGCAACTCCTTCTTCATCCCCTTCTACTATTCATTCCAGAGGTCATTTCTCAGGTAGACACCCTGACACGTGCAGTGGCAAAGGTCAGGCACCGGCCCATGGTGCCAGAAGAATGAATGCTACTACCCAAATGGACAACCTCCGTACCCCCACCCCCACCCCTCTCACCACACGACCCACTTTCGCTTTCACAATATGTTGCATCATCCCAATATCATTGCCACTATCACAGTGACCTTCAGTGAGGAAATCAGTCCGCAGGATGAGCAATATGCTCAAACCCGCAAACATGGACCAGAGAAAGGGAACAACAGCAAGCAGCAGAAGGCAGATAAGACGAACAAGGATGGTTGTGAACCAGAGAAAGGAAACAACAACAAGTAGCAGACGATAGAGAAGACGAGAAAGGTTGGTCATGGCAACATTCTGCATGGCGAGGATATAGCTGAAGGCAAGCATATAATCGAAGGCAGTTCGGGTGCCACCCAAGCATTTGGTGGCATCCCGAGTGGCACATCAGGCAAGCATGCAGTCAAGGGAAGTTCGGCCGATTCGCAAGCAGTCGGTGGCATCCCGCATGGCACGTCAGCAGAGGATGATGACTGATATGAGTATGCATGTCGCATTGTTGAGGAGCCTCCACCAGACGAGGCCTAGGAGGCCAAGTTCCCAGGTTTCGATTCGCCACTCTCTTTTTGTTTCATGGGTTGGTTTCATGGGGTTTTTTCTCTACTTTTTTTTCAAACCATGTGGCTCGTTTTGATTGGTTTTGATTTAGGACCCCTGTGTGGGCCTTTTTAGGTTAAGAATTGAGACCCCTGTGTGGGCATTTAACAATGGGTTCACTCGAATTGGTTTCCCCTTGGTGGGCAGTTGAGTTTTGTCTTCTTGATTAACTTTTGACATAACTTTGTTCAGCACCGCAGAGGCTGGAGCCTCGCTGCATTTTTAATTTTGTTTTTTTCAATAGAATAGTATTACTTAGAAAAATATATATATAATGTGAATATTTTTGTTCTTTCAATAATTAATTAATGTTAGGGTAGGATGGAATAAAACCACCAACCTCTTACTTGCAAAGAAAGTGATCTTCCATTGACTTAGCATGCTTTAAAAAACTCTGTTATCTTGATAAAAAAAAAAAAAAAAATTGATATAAATCATTTACCCAAAATGTACCATCATATTAGTGAAGAAAATTTGCATTACATGTTACTACATGAGGAATTTTAGACAAAAGAGAAAAAAAATTCATGGTACTAACTACATATCATTTCCTCAACTCCTTTCTGGTAAATTTCTCAGGACGTATATGGAAATACTTTTCCAAAAAAATGAAATAACAAGAACTGGAGTGTGAAATGCTAACTTTCTATTTGTTATCTTCAAAATTTTACACAATGAACAATTGCACATAAAATAATTTTCACATTGGTTGAATTTACAACCAATATATGGAAAACATTCTAATGTTTTTCTCACTCCATGGTGTCTGGAATTAAGAGATCCCTCCCTAAACACTATTATTAGCTCATTTTTATTACAAAAACATCATTGAATATAAACAAAAACCCTTCTTCAAGATGGCAAACTTCAAGAAAAAAAGACGAACATACATATCTCTTCAAGTTGGAAAGGCTTCTAATATATTCTCATATAGATGCTATAAGGTCTTGTAAAGACCCATAAGAATGGATCACCTAAAATATAGAATCAATATTTGTAGTTACGGTATACGAAATCAATTTGAATACACGTATGTTCATATACATACCTCCCGTCACTAAGGAGATCACATAGTTTGCAACCATATATCTCAAAGAAACTAATCCATAAGCGAAACCATTTTTCCATTCAAAATTCTTTTTTCATTAAATTAAGCATTTCTTCTTAAGCTCTTAGTGGCAAAGCCTCCATCATAAATGTTTTTCCATCACCTGAAAGGATAAAAATTCAATAAATTAACCATTAGTAACTACATGAGTACAAACATAACTATTAGCCTAAGTACATGTTTTTGTACATGCCATAATTGGAATAAAGTTAAAATCAAAGTGTCGTGGGTGTAGTATGGATACTATATACACTAAAAAGTGGTATTAGAGAATAGTTATAAGTCTGTGAAAGGAACTTGGAGCACTCCAACACCTAAAACATGCCATTAGGGTGGTTGGATATATAAGAGAGAGGTATCAAAGAAAAATAGTATAATTTTTGTGGTTTCAAGAAGCATCTAGTAACCTCAATAAATGACATAACCTATTGAGTATGTTATATCAAGAAGTCAGAATTTTAAAAATATTGTTAGGCTCAAACATGGTGGAAGATACATTGGCACACCACATAGGACCTCTCTACATGATTTTCAAATTTGAATGGGATATGGTTGCAATTAATTGGATTTTGGAAATAAGGATAACTCTAGGGCCTAAACCATGGTAAAAAAGAGAAACGAGGGCCTTACATAGGAAAATGAACCCTCTAGGTCCTAAGCATTGCGAATAAGGCATCCCACCATGAATAATACCCTTTCCTTGGGGTCTTTGATCCCCAAATGGTATTCTAGGTACTATTAGGTAGTTTTGCATAAAAAATATGGGTTAGGGACATTGAGTGTTCCTAAGAGAGG
>APFE031400731.1:0-10421 GCA_000404065.3 Pinus taeda
TTCAAGGGGAAGTTGCTCAGCCTGCAGTTGGACCAAGTCTGGGTAAGCAACCTATGAGGGGAATGGATTGACAGGTTGCCTTTGTATGAGGAAAGCACTTGAAGCTTGAGGACTTGACGAAGCAACACAAAGTGCTGCGTAAGGCTGGTAGGGAGGCTCCAAAACAAGCTAAGGCAAAATTTTGGAGGGTGGTTGTAACCACTACAATGGGTTACCACCACCAAGCTAATCACTAGCCTAACCACTAGATAAATTGTCCATATGTAAACGCTCCTTCAAACTGATAACAGTTACTATGCCCGACAAAGGGAGGGGGCCAGCGTCGAGGGCTAGCCCCTGGGCTCATGGCCCCCGTATGATCGATATTTTGGTTTTTAGGCCTCGGCGTCAAAATTAACAATCCAACAAATCTACCCAATTTTTGGCAAAAATGTTGCTCAGTTAGAGCACTTGGTGGGGAAAATCATAAGATGGTGCTGGATTTTCTGCAAAATGTAGAGCGAATACTTGGAATACTAGGAGAGGTCATAACTTCTCCAGTTTTCAACCAAATTGGATGCAAAAGGAGGCTAGGTAGCCATTTTTGGACGTTCTGGACTCATTGGTGCAGGTTTCAGAATCAAATGAGTTAGATAATATTTTTATAGATTGAAGCCTATGGGTGCCATGGTCAACGAGAGTGTTGATTTAGTTTATGGAGTATTTTGAAGATGGAAATAACCTTGCAAGGGTTTTCCAGCCTCCATGTGCTTTCTGCAACAAGTGTTGTAGTTTTTATTCCTCTTTTCTCTATATGTGTTTTGGAGAAGAGACTTGTTTATGTACTTCAAGTGGATTTTGGTACTATTGGTGCTCTTTGAAGTTGCAATATGGGGTCTTAGTGTAAGATTCCTATGTTTGTTGAAATTTTACATGTTTTATAGTAGGTTAACATGTGTATGGATTGATAAATCTTGCAGAAGTTGTTTCTTTGAAGGAGAAACTAACCATTCCATTTCAGCACTTTATGTACTCTTCTTTTTCTAAACATTAAGCATAATGAGAAGGGGTCATTCCATTAGAGTTGATCCAAGGAGATGTAGCCCATGAGGGGAGAACTCCTTTAATAATGGCTGGTGCATTATTGATTGATGCATGCTTCCTTTCAATGTTTTAATTTCATGTTTAAAGTTTTTCATGAAATTAACTTAAGAAAACACACATAAAAACTCATGTTTTTACTTGCTATTTTGGAGTACAAACCTCAAGTACATTTTTGTATTCTGATGAGGATCTTAGCATAGAAAACTAATATTCTGCATTCAGATCAAGATGTTATCAGACCACTAGTTTGATTTGTGCAAGGAGGAATTGACTGTTGTTTGCAAGTGAATGTGTTTTGAAGCTCAAGTGAGGACAAGGTTTTGGAAAGGAGAGCAAGATTGTTACAATCTCTACCACCAGTCCTACCTCAAGTTCCAGTAGAAGCTTCAAGCAAATAATGTCCCAAGGAGGAGAGTGATCCAGGTGGATATTGGTGGCCACCCGCTAATTCGACTTGGATCCCCTCTAGTGCTTCGTGGCAGTTTTCTTTTTAAGTTCCTTTATTATAGCCAAATTTACATTTTTCAGCAGTTTTCCAGGTCCTAAAACTTCCGGAAGCCCTTTTGAGGCCCTAAACGATGTTTTTGCGAAATCTACCCTGCCTAGCGAATTTTTCATTTAAAAATCGTCTTTTTCTGGCGTAGTCCTCGAGAGATCTTTCCACGGGCTAATCAGCGCAATTCAACAGTAGATAAGAAACGACCAATTCGCCGACCCCCCCGGAAGTTATGAGTACCAACTTACCCAAAAACGGCCCACAATTTGGCGTTTCAATCTTCCAGGGTTAGGTTTTGGAAATGTGAAGGGTTTTTCCATTGTTTCTCAACAATAAATAGGCCTTTGAGCCTCATTGTAACACAGTTCAGAGGCATGTAGCCACACATCTCTTCTTAGAGATAAGCTGCCATCGCCCTAGCTGGTTTATTTCCATTTCGGGTTGTAAGCATATTTCAGTATTGTCCATTAATGAAATGAAGTATTATTTCTGTTGCATCTTTGTGTATATGGTTATCTCTGTATTTTATTGCGTTCCTGTTTAAATTCGGATCAGAGAGCCTGGAAGAATGTCAGAGGATGTGAAGGATTTTAGAAAGGCTTTCTTAGACATGGCAGAAATGGTGAAAGTCCTCTATGAAGAGAGGAATACCAAATTTCAAGGTGAAATCTCTAGACATCCAAGAGGAGAATGTTATCCAAGGGAAGAAGGTAACAAGAATGGTGATAAACCACCATCTTCTCCAAAATATTCATGTTTTTCTACAACTCTTATGCAAGATTCTAGTGTAGAAATTCCCTCAAAGAAGGTAGATGGACAAGTTTGTAACTTTTGTCCACATGATGTGGAGGATGAGGTTCTATCAGTACCCATATTCAAGGAGTTGAAAGAAGAGAACCAAAGAGTCCAAGAGGACACATCCAGAATCAAAAGAGATTTTGAAAACATCTTTGTATGTCAATCAAAAGATGAGGAAAATGGTAAGCATTTACATGCTTCTTCTTTACATGAAAGTGTTGATATAAATTCATTTGCAGCCTTTGAAAAACATAGTAAAGGAATTGGATCCAAGCTCTTGACCAAGATGGGTTACAAGGGAGGAGGCCTTGAAGTGAATCATTAAGGCATTAAAAATCCAATTGAGGAAAAGGAGAGGCCTAAATATGAAGGCTTAGGCTATGTTGCAAAAGAATAATGGTCTTCTAGCGACAACTCATGGGTATCGTGTTCCTTTTGTTATAAAAGAGGACATGAGGAGGCAATATGTTGTAGTTTGCATCCAGAATTGGTACCTGCTTGGTTCCTCAAGTATAAGGAGGACTTGAAATGCAAAACATCTCCAAAGAGAGATGAACAAGTTGAAGAAAAAATGAAGCTAAGTTATTCTTTCCATGCAAGTTCCTCACGCAAGAAGCGTAAACCAAAGGACAACAAAAAGAGGTATAATCGTCCTGTTAATTCAAATGATTTTCATAATGAAAAACAACATGCTGATTTGAATAACATGTTGAGGAATGTGTTTCCATGCACCTTTTGCCTTTCATCTAACCATTTTTTAGATAAGTGCTATAAAAGGTAAGCAATCATCAAGAAGATGTTTATGTCTAAAGGAATTGAGACTGAAAAGAGAAAATCTCATCCAAGGTTAAAGACATGTGAGCCAAGAGAAGCTCAAAAGAAATATTGCACTCGCTACAATATCAGTAGGCATTGGGTTGAGAAGTGATGGAAATGGTTTCCACAACTTCATCCTGGAAAGGGCAAGCCAATTATGCAAGCACCATATGAGGAAGCAACAAAAGAAAAAGTGGTTCAAGATGCGACCATCCCTTAAGCAACTTCAAAAGAAGAAAAATTTCGAATGGAGAGTTCATTTACCTAGTTGGGTAAGAAATGGGAAGACTATTTGTCCAATTGAAGTTTGTAAATATTTGTTTTTCACTAGTTGCATATCCCCATAGTTGGGCAATTTGTAAAAGTGATGTTCTTAAACAAATCACTTATATGCTACAGTGTTTTCTTTGGGCATTGTTTTTCTAGTTTGGCTTGTTGATAGTCAATTTGAATGGAAATTTTGGGAGTCAATTTTATTCCATCTTGTAAAATGAATTTCTATTTGTAATTTAAGAAATAATTTTAAAATTGTTGTATGAGTAGTTGCAGCACATTCAGTATATTACAAATGTGTTAAGCACTCAAGTTCTACAAGTATTCACTATGTGAAACTTGTTTTGGTTCATTTGTCAAAGTATTTTTGGGATCTTATCCTTGATAAGGATTTTGCATAAGAGCACCATGGAATTCTTCTTGGGAAGGATGTTGTTGTAGATGGCCATAGCAACATGGACAAGCCGATAAGAACATTGAACTTAAATTCTTTGTTCAGGTTATATTTCTAGTTCAGCTTGAGAAAGAGCCAAGACAAGTACAAGTCAAGGCACTACAATCATTGATTGGATTGAGTTTGGAAAAGTGAAGGAACTGTATCTTCAAATGCTAAACAATTGAAAGTGAACTTTTGGGGACAAAAAGTTTTCAGTGGGGAAGAGTGATCAGGAGCTCAAAAGTTTCCAAAAATTTGAAGTTGTCAGAAGGGTGTGGAACTTGAATGACCATGTAGATCACATCATCTTGAATCTGGCACAACTCGTTTCGCGGGAAAAGGAAACTCTATGCTCCCAGAAATGCGATCTGTTCACTTTGTCAAACAGGTAAAAAATTTGCAAGTAGTTGACAAGGATGTTGACTGGGCATCCATACTGCCTAGGTGGCAAGGGGAATATTCTTGGAATATTCCTAGATTATTCTTAAAATATTATTTTTTGTTGGCATCATCCTATTGGTCCATGTGTTTTTTTGGGCCAATAAGGAGGTGACATGCGGCTAAGCCTGAGGCCACCATGTGTCCTCCTAATGGTACTTTAAAATTTTGTATGGCAAATAGGGCCGAGGCCGGACTCGACCTCGTGACCTCCCATAGCATAGTGCCAAGACTTACCAACGCACCCATAAGTTGTTTCTTAACCGTAAGGGTGGCGAGTTATATTTGTTGTTTAAAGATGGCAAGGTTGCGGGGTTAGGCGGACTTAACCTCCCCCCATGTGAACACTTGGAAAACAATTAACATAACCGCCAACGGTTACCCCCGCCAAGCTAACCACTAGCCTGACTGCTAGACAAACAGTCCACAAGTGAACACTCCTTCAAACCAATAATGGTTACTGTGACCGCCGAAGGGAGGGGCCCAGCACTGGGGGCTAGCCCTTGGGCGCATGGCCCCCATATGACCGATCTTTTGGTTTTTAGGCCTCGATGGAAAAATTAACGGTCCTACAAATCCACCTGATTTTGGTGAAAATATCGCTTAGTTAGAACGCTTGGCTAGTGAAATTGTAGGATGATGCCAGATTTTGTGCAAAATGTAGAGTGAATAGTGGGATTACTAGGAGAGGTCATAACTTCTCTAACTTTTGACCAAATTGGATACAAAAAGAGGCTACATAGCCATTTTTGGACATTCTAGATGCATTGGAGCAGGTTTCATACTCAAAGGAGAATTTCTAGATAGGTTTTTTTGCAGATTGAAGCCTATGGGTGCCATGGTCAACCAAAGTGTTGATTCAGTTTATGGAGGAGTTTGAATATGGAGATAACCTTGCAGGGGTTTTCCAGCCTCCATGTTCTTTATGTAACTGTTATTACATCAGTGTTGTAGCTTTTATTCCTCCTTTCTCTATATTTGCTTTGGAGAAGAGACTTGTTTATGTACTTCAAGTGGATTGTGGTACTATTTATGCTCTTTGAAGTTGGAGTATGGGGTCTTGGTGTAAGATGCCTATGTTTGCTGAAAGTTTACGTGTTTGACTATAGGTTAACATGTGTATGGAGTGATAGCTCTTGTAGAAGTTGTTTCTTTGAAGGAGAAATTAACCATTCCATTTCAGCACTTTATGTACTCTTCTTTTTCTAAACATTGAGCATAATGAGAAGGGGTCATGTGATTAGAGCTGATCCAAGGAGATGTAGCCCGGGAGGGATGAACTCCTTTAACAATGGCTTGTGTATTATTGATTTATGCATGATTCCATTCAGTGTTTTGATTTCATGTTTAAAGCTTTTCATGAAATTAAATTAAGAAAACACACATAAAAGCTAATGTTTTTACTTGCTATTTTGGAGTACAAACCTAAAACACATTTTTGTATTATGATGAGGATCTTAGCATATAAAACTAATATTCCACATTTATATCACCAGCTAGGAAATCCTACATGCAACTTGCTACCTGCAAGTATTCTTGTTGAAGTTGCTTGATCCAACTTTTCATTGCTTGTCCCTTGCTTCCCTTATGCTTTACTTTTCCTTCCTTTTCTTTCCTTTTTCCAATGCTAGAGTGCTCCAAGAATGCTCTAAGTGTGAAAGAGTATGAGAGAATAGAGAGAAATCCATAAATGAACTAACAAAAGCTTTTGAATTGATCCTCAGAAGATTTTTTTTTTATTTGGACCTCTATTTTCTTCAATTTCCTCTAATTTCCCTTCAATTTCCTCCTCACGCAAATTTTGTGACTTTCACCTCCCTTTTCTCATATTTTCCTTTATTTTCATAAGTAAATGCCAAATAATGATTCTTTGCCTTTTCAAAGCCTTTGCCAATGCCTTTTCCAAATTCCCTTAGCCATAATAAACCAAAATCAACACCCACTAGGATGTTTTGCCCAACATTCAGCTTGGAATATGTGTCCCATGAGCTTGGTCTTATTTTTCCTTTAATAGCTTTATTACACGAACTTTTAACCGGGGCTGTTGCAATAGGCTTCCTTTTGCATATCTTTCAAATATAGGGTTGTGTACAATCCTCCAACACATGTTCATATACATTACAATGTGCATACCTAAATGGAATATTTGCATAGTTCATTGTTTGGATATGAATTATCTTTCCCATATTTATTTAAATATGTCTAAAAACCCTTCCTTAGAATCTATCTCTAGCAATATATCCACTATCATCTTAAATGACTATTCTTACATGATTCATTAATGTTCATTTCTCTTCTAAGGCTATCTTTAATATCCCTTAATGTCTTATCATTTCATAACCATATAGGTAATATTGCTAACTTCACCCATACCAATTTCTACTTTGTAGAGGCTTTTGATCCTGGGTCAAAACAACCTTACCACTTTTGAAGTATTTAAATTGTTGGCCCAAACATAATTACCCCTTTACCACTTTCTTTGCATCCTCTTTTAATTTTCATTTGAAACCCATCCACTCAACATCAAATGAAAATTCGATCATAACCAAATAATGGGCATCATACCATTTGGAATTAGTCATTTACAAGTTGCTCCCAAATTTGCCTCCCATGGAATTTTCTAGTCAAATTTTTGCTACTATATTCCTTTATTTGTTAAAACCTTATGTATTTCTTGACCACCATCCTCACCCAACTCCCATGTCTTCTCCATACATCTCCTTTCCTTCTTTTCCCTCTTTTTTTCTCATGTCCTCCAATTTGATCTCTAAACCTCCATTAACACAATTTGATTCTTCCAATTTAGGTTCTACCTATAAATTGTGAGCCCTTTATTTTAGAATTTTTGTTTCATACCAAGTTCTCATAGCTCTAAGAACTCTCCATCTCTTTGAACACACTAACCAAGTTTGACTTAACTCCAATAAAAAAAAAAAAAAAAAAAACCATTCTCCAACCAGATTTGATAGCCATTAACTATCAAATTATGTTTTTTCTCCATGACCCTACCCCTAATGGCATCATTGGATAGATTTGTTTACATGTGAAGTGTTTGGTACCTTTGTACCAATTTATTATATGACTCACACCTCCTCCCTTTGAAATATTTTTATCTACTTTTTACCCCAAACTTAATATCTCCCCATGCAAATTTGTTATTATCATGGTATGAAAGTTCAAAGTTCTCTCGCTATAACATTGTCCTCCTAATGCAACAAAAAAACTACCTTCCCCATGAAAAATCTATAAGGTAATTTGCTAATTTCAACTTTCATCTTCCCGCCCTTCCTTTTAGAATTCCTTATGTAATAAAAAACTACCACATGCATTGCCATGTAGTATACATCGCAATAAAGGGGCATTTATGATGAGTTAGGTGTCGCTAAATCCAAATTCTAACAACTAATATGTAGTGTTGCTACTTAGTACCTACCTCTTATGCAAAAAGTAATAGCAAAACTTACTATAACTAGAATAAAAAGAATACTACTACAATGTGTTTGTTTTTAATATTTATGGCGATTTCTTCACATATTTTGATGGGTAGATTACTATGTTGAATAGCAAAGTTACTTTTATACCTACTATGTTAAATGGAATGAGAAACAAATCAACTTTTATATTCATCATATGTGATAAGCCTCATCTTTGGGTAATTATATGGGCCTTAATTGAGCTCCTAGCTTAGTCAAACCAACTTTTCTCACAACTTATTACATGTTTTTTATTGTATTTTGTTAATGAGATGAGTTAGAGTTGGATATTATGCCTAGTGGACAAATATGCATTGAATGTAGGATTGAAGGAGAAAATCAAGGAATTTTGGCAAATACTAAGGTTAAAACTTGAATGGGACAAGGGAGAGGGATTGTAGGCAGTAAATCCTCCTCATTTACTTCTCCCCCATTCAGATATTCCTCCATCCATCACACCAGCTCGGAGTGCAAGCAGCCAAACCATGAGTATTAGAAGGCAATCAAGCAAGTGAGAGACAAAGAGCTATTTTGTCTCAAGTTTGGGAGCTGAGCCTGCCTAATTTTAAGGAATTTCTTGGGGACTTCAGCTGTATAAGTAGAGAGGCCTAGAGCCTCATTAGGATTCAAATTTTTGTTGTAAAACTCTAAGCTATTTTCGAGCTCTAGACTTGTGGAATTTTTGTTGATGTAATTTTTGTTTTGGTAATAAGAATGAGTTTTGTTCTGAGCCAACACTGAGTTAACTCAAAGGGTTGAAGCTCTTGGGTTAGGGCCCAACCCTAGCAGCCAAGGCTCCTCTTTCTTGTATCTATATGTTTAGATTAGTCTCATAGCTTCATTCTTAATTTGCCTTTAGATGTGTTTTCTTTGCAAGTAGTGTAGATTGGATTGGTTGTTTATTAGTTTGCTTCCATTTATGCCTTACTTCACTAGTAGGTTAGCAGGGATAAAAGGAGTATTTCAAGGCTATCAATAGGTGTCTTGGCCTCATTTCCTCCCTTTCGGATCATGATTTGAGGAAGGGACCCTTATGCAGCCTCAAAAACACATATTTCTATTTCTTGTATGAGCTTTAGAGTTTACTGTATTTAAGTTAGCATTTGATAAATTTTGAAAAATATGATTTAATTGCCACCTCTTCTATCTCCATTCTTGTAGTAGATCTCATCCATCCTTTCATTCCTTTCAGCAACTTTCCTCATGCGTAATGTAGGCAGTTAGTTCATTAATTTTGCTTTTCTAGCTTATAAGAATGCTTCTTGTTTACATAGATTTTTGGGAATTATACATGTTTTATGTAGAGCAGGTGCGTCAGGAGTAGAAAAAGACTTCATAAGAAACAACCACCTTCCACTTCATCCACTATAGTAATTCCTTGTTTTCACCATTGCCTTCACTAGTTTTCATCATTTTACATAGAAACTCTTCCAAGCACATTGAGAAAATCCAACCATCTTCTATCCTTGTTGTTGAATTTTGAGTGATCCTAGACCTTTTCTCACTTCGTTCCACCCATCTACCACCTTCCCTAAGCCTTCCATCACTTCCAACACCTCCCATTTTGCTCTCGGTTGTATCTTGTAGGTTTACAAGGAATCCTGTAGGTTTTCCTAAAATGCCCTGTTTTGAGGCCGGATTAAGGGAAAATCTCTAGGAAGTCACAAAAGGTCTCCCAAGGGTCTCCCACACCATCCAGCCATCTCCTAACCCTTCCAGCCATCCTCCAACATCCTTGATTCACTTGCCACAACACCAAAATAAATTAGTTTCATACTTGATTTTTCATGAAAAGACAAAAAGACAAAAATTGATTTATTTCAGTCCATTTACTTGTACATTAGTGATGTTTGATGCTTTTTAATTCCATTCTTAGATAGTAACATTTGGTTCATGTTAATTTAGCATTATTACAAAGCATAGTTTCTTGGTAGTTAATTAGGAAACGTTGTGATTTAGCATTGAATTTTGGTCTTTTTCATTATTGCAGTAGAGTAACTCTCCCTTAGAGTAGATTTCCCCTTCTTCCATCAAGAAACCAAGCTTCTTCTGACTCCATAGAAGTCTGGCTTGAAAACCCCAGTGGTCTCTCGCCAGCTGAACCGTGACAAAAGGCAGAACCATCACTTTTACTTGTGTATACAGCATTGTCACCTCCAAGTTTGTACGAACCCTGGGTTGATAAAGTAAAGATGGTAGCCTAGGAGTTGCAGCATTCTCGCTGCAATACTAGTGCTCATCACTTTTTTGCATCATTGTCAGGGAGGTGTCTGAGTAATATGTGAATACTGCTTCTTTCTTCTATTTCTTGTCTCTAATATTTTGCCATTAGTTTATTTGTGCAAAAGTAATTTAGTTGCTTCCTTTTTCATTCTACATTTTTTGATTTCCTTTCCATTTTGCAAGCAAAATTTCAATTCAGCAAGTAGTTTTTTCATTCAGTCAATAGTTTCATTTAATCAGCAATTTCAATTCTGCAAAGTACCTTCCAAGTTTGAAAAAAAAACACAAAACCAACCCAAAAACATTTCCCTTCATGCCTCATAGGAATAGGGATAACTTAGGGTAATTTTTGCCAATTACCACCACTGCATCAAATATCCAACCT
>APFE031400741.1:2781-28140 GCA_000404065.3 Pinus taeda
TCAATTATATTTTGTTACATTTATGTTTCTATATTAATGTTCAATTATGTTTTGTTACATTTAAATGCTTTAAGTCTTTTTTTGTCCATCCTTTATGTTTTGATCATTCATATTTTAATTTAATTCTTGTGAGCGTTATTCTAGTCTTTGTGTTCTCATTTCTTATAAGGTTGATCAACTCTAACACTTACCATCTATCTGCTTTCTAATACCTGAAGATGGGTGAAGTGTTCACTCAAACCTTGAACAAAGAAAACTTGCACTTGTTTAAGACAATGTCACATACCCCAGTAACCTTGCATGTAAAAGCAGGGAGTTAGAATTTTTTTATACAAATTACCCACAAGTAATTATCCAATTCACAAATTAGATATAATGTTCATTAGTACATCAAGTAAATTGCAATAAAAGATAGTAAGTTGCATAACCATTAACCACCACTGTGGTAGTGTAATAACATAAACTGTCTCATGAATCCTTGCATCCATTTCATGATTTCCATATTAATTAATCTCACACTTGGACACCACCACTGTGGTAGTGTAATAACATAAATTGTCTCATGAATCCTTGCATCCATTTCATGATTTCCATATTAATTAATCTCATACTTGCACATTATGATTATGCCATCAAATAAAGAACCATCAACATCAAGGATTCATCATCATCAAACTGACACAAAAGACAATCACACCCTTGAACACCAATATACCCTGGAAACCCCGTAGGGTGAAAACCAGCAAAAGTTTAATCTTATTAATCTTATTATTAAATGCTCGTGAGGATTTTCACCCGACTCAAAACCAGCAAAAGTTTAATCTTATTAATCTTATTATTAAATGCTCGTGAGGATTTTCACCCCTCACTCAATGGCTTATAAGGGATTCATCCCTTAACCATTGTTAAAAAATCATTATAATGAATTATCATTAAGTTGTCACATAACTACCTAAAAGCTAATACAGTTTCCATGTAATCTTTTACTTACATACCGCCACATACAACATTCCTTATGGCATGATTGTTTTAGCAATGTACGATCTTGCAACTCAAACTCATCTGCATGGACCATTAATCCCTTTCCTGCCACAATGTTAACATCACTTTTCTTTGGCACCAACCGCCACTGTCAATGTTATCATTGACAAGCTTTGGCAATAAGATTAGATACCATATTAATGAATAAATATTCAACCTCTAAAAGAGATCTTTTAACATCTACTCATATGCATGACCAAGCATGACATACTATTTAACTAGTACATATACTCAATTAAATAATGTTTGACCTCCACAATGTTTATTTACACTAATGCCTAATTCTCTTTAAGAGATCTAACTCATTAGTTCTACTAACATGTATAACATAATCGTTATGTCTTCATACATGTAATAAACTGTTATTTCTATATTTAAGCACATATATTCTTTTCACATTGTTTTCACATGGTTATTTTTCGAGAACTCAATATAGTTTCTCTATCATACAAAGAACATAACTCTTATATCACAATGACTATCCTTTGTGCATACATCAACTTATCATAATAGCCCTTCCTTTAATATATGCATCACATATTCCCTTTACTAGAATACTACCATCATTTCATGTAACAAATCACATACTTCTTTCTTCAAGGAAGTCGTTATAACCCCATTTCTTTATCTTCCTTTAAGTAATTTCCTCATGCTTTCTCTTTCAAGAAAATATTGGGAATACTCGTATTTATGCATAACAATCAAGAAACAATAACAAGGTTAACTTACCCTTTTTATGCACCAGACTGGAAATTGACCCAACTCATCTAGCAAATTGACCCAACTCATCTAGCAAGTCAATCTTTTCAGGAGATTAATATTTCCAAGAAAGTTAACTTAATACTTTCTCTATGTAAAACCGAAAACATATTTCCAATGTCACAACATCTACCCTTATGTGCATGCAACATGTGTTTCTTTGTAACACAATTGCTTTTACTTCAATGCACATAATCTTTTCATGAAACAAGTATGGATTCTTAATATGATATGAACACTATTCATATGTCTTTTAAGGAAAGAACCTCTATTTTTGTTTCCAAGAAAACTCTCATAAAAGCCTTCATCTTCATACATGAAGTATGCACTCTTTTTCTGAAAAGAAACTATAGAAATGAATATCTATGTGCCTAGAAACACATCATTAGCTATTTCTATCATCCATGTAATGCATAATCATTTCACAAGAAACTTAGAGATTAGCTAGTATCACAATGCAATAGCATATATCCCTTTTCAAGAAAATGACAAGAAACAAGCATTTCTCGCACAAGACTCTCATGTAGTCTTTCTAAGAAGAACTAACTATTTTCTTTACCAAGAAAACATAATCAATCTTTAATTGCATCCATTAACATATTTTCTTTACCAAGAAACATATAAAATAATCATCTTTTACTGCATGCACTAAAATACTTTTCTTTACCAAGAAAACGTACAAAATATTCAATCTTTTACTGCATGCATTAACATATTTTCTTTACCAAGAAACATATAAAATAATCATCTTTTACTGCATGCATAAAATACTTTTCTTTACCAAAAAACTTATAAAATATTCAATCTTCTACTGCATGCATGAACATAGCATTAACATACTTTCTTTACCAAGAAAATATATAAAATATTCAATCTTCTACTACATGCATTAACATACTTTCTTTACCAAGAAAACATATAAAATATTCAATCTTTAACTTCTTGAATTAACATGTTTTCTTTACCAAGAAAACATATAAAATTCATTCTTTCTTTACCATAAAATATTAAATTTTTACTACATGCATTCAAATACTTTACAATATCTTGCAATACTCTATGCTCAAAAATATGGAATTTACTTAAAGAACATGAACATTTATTGGCGATATCTTTCTTTGCAAAATATTTACTTACCTTTGTAGGTGGTACCACCCACAAGCTATCCAAATGCAGACAGACCAACCGGAAATCCAAAGACATTGTAAACAGAAAACACTATGAAAAATACCTGGTATCACGTCTTGCCTGTTGTCTTTGCTATCCAAAAGAGAACATTTTGCTATCCAAAACAAAACATTATGCAAGAAAAGTCAGCCAACCGTCAACGGCTATCTATCTGCGAAAGACAGTGATCGATAAACCTCATTATCCAAAGCTTCGCACGCTGATACAAACACTATTGATCTTGCAGAAGCGATTAAAGCGGTGGTATAAGACGGGAAGCACTGATAACAACATGGATGCAGAGAAGAGAAATTATGGAGTCTTAGATTGCATCTTGAATTTAATATTCCCTAGCTTCTCTACTCATCCATCTTTTTCCTTCCGCCAGAAGTCATGCATAATATCCAAAACTAAAACCCCCCCGCAGCCCACTCAGATTGCCCTTTTCTCTATTTTCATCCCCAATCCGTTTTACCAACATCAAGAATTACTTGTAACTCATTCATAATTTAAAATTACTTTTATGTAGGGTTGATTAACTGATTCGTAACTATTAATTTACGCTGAGTTATTTAGGGATGTTACACACAATATCAATAACTCTTTTATCTTTTGACAATTCATATTTTAATTAAATTCTTGTGACTCTTATTCTAATTTTTGTGCTCTCCTTACAGGTTGATCATTTCTCAAGCTTCCCATCTATCTTCTTTCTAATTAGTGAAGATGGTTGGAGTGTCCACCCAAAACCTTGAACAAGGAAAACTTGCACAAGTCTCAGACAATATGAATAACTGTAGAAATCCCCACTCTAAAGAAACATTTTGATATAATTAAAACTAAATTTAATTTAATCCATAAACGTATGAATTTATCCATCATATGTTTTGAAGTTTTTTTGGTATATTTTTAGGTAGAAGTTGTGCAAATTGTAGTAGAGATTTGTAGTAATCACAAATTTGAATTGTAAACGCCTCATAATTCAAATGAAGTAGAGATTTTTGAAAGAATTAAATCCATATACACAATCAAAAATACATTTTAAATAACAAAAAAACACAATTTAAATATAAATTAATTCAACTAGTTCCAATCAAAAACTTCAAACTTGAAAAACATAAATATAAATTATTTCAACTAATTTCAATCAAAAACTTCAAAACCCATAACCATTAAACCCCTTAAAAAAAAAAATATCAAAATAATAGATTAATTCTTATACATAATTTAAATAATTAATAAATCCTCAATTTAAATTATTTATACAAAACCAATTAACTATCACTAAACCACGTTACTTAAAAAAAACCTAATCTATGTGTTGATAAATAATTTAACACCACCTGATCCTAATCACTAAACCGCTTTACCTTATAAAAATAAAAATAAAAAACCCTAATCTATGTGTCGATATGTGCCGATGTTAACAGTGTTACAACGGAACCACCTTAAACCCTTTTGCATTATGAAAAACAAAAACAAAGCCCCCATAAGTAAAGAAGAACACCTAATCAAGAGTGGGAACTGATTCTAAACAACCACTCACCATCAATATCTATCACTATTAATTTTAGCAATTGTCTATAATGCGACTTTTTGAAACTTTTTCTGGTGGGTTTTTCCGGTCAAAATCAGGCAGCAATTTATTCGAATCGCAAGTTTGATAGCTAGTTTCTGAACAATCAAAGCTTCTTAGGGGTTTTTCAGGGTGCTGAATCCAAATATACAGTTAAAAACCCATTTTAACTGCAACAAATCAAGATTTAACCTCAATTTATTCCGTGAATTCCGTCACATAATCTCCAAAAAATCGCATTATAGACAACTCCTTAATTTTAAGAGTCATTTAAACCATCATATCTCGGGTAGATGTATTTTGATTTTCTAGTAGAAAAGATTGTTTTAACGAGGAATTACTTGAATCTTTAAAAAAAATAACTACTCAGACCCAAAGGCATCATTAGAGACCTTTAATTTTTTTAATTATAAAAAAATCTTAATATTAATATGTTAACCGGAAGGGCGTGTAAAAACATGTGGATTTGTTCCACCGGCGATACCAGCTCGTGCCGGTAATGGAGTTTACGTTTCTACGCGGCATGCGTGTTCCACTTTGACGACCATTCCTGTTTACGCGTTAATGTAAAATAATGGTTTCAACGTTTGCATTTCATGTTTATCCCTCAAATAACAATACACGCTATTTTCCAACGATAGCATTTCATGTATCATCGGTTGGCAACATTCAATGTTATTTCTTTTTTTTCAGTGTTATTTCTTTTTTTCAGTGGGGAGAACATTCCCGCTGAAGAATCAAGATATAATTAATCAAGATATAATTGCAGATTCATCATACAACATTTATAGCCAAAGCGAGCAGATACCATCATACAACATTATGGTTGAAGCCAGCAAAATTAAGTCAACATCGAGACACATAAGTCATCACCAAAACAAATGAGCTGCAGCATCGAGCGGCTCCCACAGGAATCGAAAGTGGCTGGGGGTGCCAAAGCCAACGGCCCCAACCAACACATCATGCACTCACGTGGTATGAATATCGGCTAGATGCTGTGAATTCTAGTTGAAATTGGCGTTCGGAGGAGGAGGTTAAAGATAGTTTAAGTGACAGATTGTTTTTTATTTTAATTTTTACAATAAATACTCTGTGTTTTTCTACTAATTTTGGTTAGATAAATTATCTGAAAACCTAATTACCAGCATATCTGCATAACTTTCCATATCAAAATATTCTAGCTCAATTGTGGCCTGCAAAAACCTCAAAGACATGGTATTTCTGAAACATCTCATACAAGACATTGGGAATTGCTGCTAGACTTATAAATAATTACTATTTTGGATTCTTCATGTGGTGATACAGTTGCAAAAATTTATATAAAATATCAATTTTTTTTTAAATTCAAAAATATTGAAGTAAATTTTAAATAAAAAAATAATAACAACAAAATTAAAATAAAAACTATATATATCACTAGAGAACAAAAAGATAATAAATATTAAATATTTTATTATAAATTCAATATTTATAAACCAAACATTACTTTACACATCTCGTGAAAAACTTTTAACACAGTGAAATAGAAATGCATATAATGATATATTTATTTGGTCGTGGCTGTGGCTGGATTGAATGTTGTTATCTGAACGATCCAGATTTAAGTCGAAATATTCGCAGAATTGTAGAAGTTGAAGAGAAGGGTTTGACCTTGCTTTTCATGTTTCGTCTCAGTGAAGCTTAGATGGTAGCTAATAGCGCTAATGAGGTGATACCAAAGTCGCCATGCTTTGTTCAGGGAACTGTGTAACCTGCACGCCAACCAGAAAAAAAACACAAAAAGGTGAGATGATTCAACCCAGTTTTCTAAGCAACAACATACTGAGAATGAAGGCGAGGAGATCAAAATGGAGGAAGGGAAATTACTTCCGCATTTCTTTCCGACGGGGCGACTGGTAATATTGCAGAGCTTAGGAAAGGTTAGGCCCAAAGCGGCGGTGACTCCAGCCTCCTCCATTATAGGAGAAAGGAAGATTGCGCACAAACAGGGTGGAAAGGCAAGCACTTTCTTCACTTGGATGCAGCAGATAGGGTTTATGAGCGTTGCCTCTACAACTCTAGTTCCCTCGATGCACGGCCTCAGACTGACCACCACCCTGTCAACAGGAGTCTTCCCACATTCACCATCTCCATAGGCGCTCTGGATTACGAGGGTGCTCCACAAAATCATCATTAGCAGCGCCATTGCGTTCACATATAACCCTGGAATCCCAAGATCCCCTTTAATAATTTTGCCTTGTCTACCAGGTCAGGTTGGTCAACTGTTCCATAGATTTTGGTAAAAGGTAGCGGCGTCTATGAGCAGAAGTCCCATGGATTCCCTGGACTCCGAAAATTCAACAAACCGAAACTCGTGGTCGATTACAGGTCCCTCGACTTCCAGAAATCTGTTATTTATGCAGTAGTCTATATGCATTTTGGAGGTCTTTTCGGTCTTTTTGGTGTTGTTGTGAATGCTCTACCATTCATGTGTCTTTGGTAAATGATCGTGCCGTGTATGAGCAGAAGTGTCATGGGTCCCCTGGACTTTCAAAATTCAACCAACACCGCAAACTCAAGGTCGATCACGGGTCCCTCGATTTCTAGAAACTACTGACGTTTTGAAGATTTGTCGATCAAGGGTCCCTCGATTTCTAGAAACGGGGATTTTTTCTGCCTATTCTCTGGTGTAATTTTGGGAGAATCTGAGAGTAATTTGTTTGAATTCTGAATTTTTTACAATTTAAATATTTGAAGTAGTTTTTTTCAAGTTTTTTTGGTTTGAATTTTGAATTTTTTTCAATTTAAATATTTGAATTTTTTTTTCAAAAGTGTCAATCCATATATGTAGTTAAAAATCTAATTTACACAACATAAAAGATTTGACAATTTATTTTTTTTCCAAAATTCCAACAAAACGCTCTCAAATTTGGATAACTCAAATATCTAATATCTGTACAGCCTATCCTCTCAAGTCATGATTAAATTGCAAGGAGTAAGTGGACAAATACTGAAAAGTCCTTAAAAGACACCCAACTCTTGTGCAAAATTGCAAATATCACCAATTTTCCCTGCACATAGCTCCATGTTTACATCCAATTCAACAATATTTTAAGAAACATTTAAACTAATCATTCATTATAAGAATATGAATTTATTATCATAAATTCCATGAGACCTCATAATCTTATCTCATTTTAGAAATTCGATTACATAAAGTTCAACTTAACAAATAATGTATGCAATAATAACGCTTTGACACACTCATTTAAACGCTTGACACGGTGTTTTAATCCTTCATGTTTAAACCTATATAACAATGGATTCAACCTTTTGTCACATTCAATGCCCACCAATAAAAAATACTCACAAAAATAGGCAATAGAAAGCAAGCCAAAATGGATTTTCAAACTGGAGTCTTTCAAAATTTAAATTTAATTTTTTTTATCAATCATTATGAAATGATTTTGTAGGGCATGTGTTTCCATTTTACTATCCCATCGCTACCAAATCATTTCTTAACACCCGTTAAAATTTTGTATTGAAGTTTCATTGAAGATAAAATGCCTCTACCTTTTTCTCACATCCACTCCCAACTTCCTTAACTTTCTCCTTTGACACAAAGAAAGATTACTTCCCTAACTTTCTCCTTGATACAAGGAAAGGTTTCACTTGCCTTTCTTCACTAGTGTTTGCAATACTAAATTTGCCAATAGAGTCAAAGAGGTTTGTTGTTGTTGTTTTTTTGTCTTTTTCTTTTTTCCTTTCACAACTCTACACAGGGTATGTTGTCCTTATAGCGACACTCAAATCGTTGTAAATACCATGAAACCATTACTCCAGAACACAACAATACATTCCTTCTACAAACGTTAAGACTGATACAACAAGAATCCTATGAGAAAAATAGATTATCACAACTATTGAAGGCACATGGTTTAAATTCTTTTAATATAAATAGGTTCAACAAGCTATAGGTTTTCAAAATGACCAATATTCACATGAACAAATGCACAGGAATAGAAAACATGATTTCTGCAGAAATCGAATTGGTTAATCGCAACAATTTGATTCAAACTCAACCATTTAGCAAACACACAACTTACAGTCCAAAATTTCTATTCATGTTTGCCACTCACACACATAAATACCTTTTAGTTCACAAAGATTGGAAAGTACAAGCAGGTCTGCAAACTCATGATAATAGTTGCATAGAGAAACATCAATTTCCTCCTCTCCCTCTCTTCTCCTCACTCTTGGGCATGGGATCCCCCCCAACATGTTTTGGGGCTCAAAACCTGAGTTTTGGTCAATTGTATTGTAAGACTCTGCGAGGTACGGGCACAGAGCGAAAGTTGAGGATGAGTCGTAGGGTTGTGTGCCCTAAGAATTGTAAAATAATGTAAAGTTGTGTCAGCATAGTCATGGTCTGCAGACCATGGGATTGTATAAATAGAGTGAGGCTTTAAAAGTAAAGTAAGTTTTTGGGAAGTTAAGCAATAATGGGTCACTGATGTATGAAAAGTAACTTTGATTCTGGAAGTCCGAGTCTTGGGTGGTAGGAGTAGGAAGAGGCTTGCAGCTAAGTGCAGAGAGGCCTATTAGAGTCCACAACTGAGTGCATGGACCCCTGTAGCTGAGTCCGTAAGGCGAACTTGAGATTGTAATTGAAGAAAAACACTAATAAAGATAAGTTTGATTCAGAATACTATGTATATGTGTTTCTATTTACCTTTATGCATTTATACTCTTTATGGTTGCGCGCACTTATGTGAATGTTGAAAGGTTAATAAGAATATGGGGCCCACACAATTAACTGAAGTATTAATCTAATAAGCACAATAAGTATAAAGATCTGGGTAGGACTTTCTGTGCACTCGTTATAAAACAACATGAAGCAATTGCACAGGTTATGAGGGATAAACAGATGCTCGGAGCACCGCGAGCGCATAGGTTCAGACCGCGAACCTCCAAAACCTCATTAAGACATCCCTAGGGTGTGGAAACCTGGTTCGAGCACCCTCCCATACTACCTCGAGTGAGACCTCAATCTGCGCACCACGGACTGTTGCCAAAAGGGCTCGTAGTTTCAGGATTTTCTTGGCTAAATCACTTCCGAACCCGGGTGAGGCCCCACTAAGCCAACAAATGGTTTTGTTGCCGAGATTGGGATTTGCATAAGGGATGTTTGATGTTGCTCCACTGAAACCCAGCAAAGAAAGAGATTGAAGAGTGGTTGGATAAGAAAATTCACAAGTTCGCGACACAGGAAAACAGAACTCTGCAAGTATCTGAGAAAAGGTGGTTGGATCACTACATGTATATAGAAATCCACAATATTTTCTTTGCATCCTTTCTGTCTGAGTTGGATGAGAGGATCACGAGGTTAGCCAATAGCTAGGGAAGGTGTAGGCTCGACCAACTGATAGTGTGGATTCTAGAGCTAGTGTCTAGAATAGAAGCCTCAAAGGATAAGATAGCGCGAGATGTGGACCACTGGCTCCACCGAATAAAAGGGGGATTTATTATTGAGTTCATGGTGGACACGACCATCAGTTATAGTGAGGTAGAGCGACGTTTTCTCAAGGGACCGAGAGGTAAGAATATTAAATATTTGAATACCTGGATTAAGGTGTTGTTATGTGAAAAGCGGGTTATGCGAATAAATTAAGTTTGGGACTATGCAGAGCAGAAGAATCTACAGAAGTGGAAGTAGCGAAGAATTAGAAAACATTCCCTTAATTTCACCCTCGCGGGAGAGCGAGGACGAGCTCGTGAAAGTTTCTCTGAGAAGCGCGGTTAGTTTGATAAGGTAGCGGATTCCGCGGTTACCTCCACCCACCCCACCACCCGCTTCACCTCCCTCACCTCCATCTCCATCCACTCCACCTCCACCACCTCCACAGTTTGATATGAAGAGTGTGATCAAACTACCAGTATTCAAATGAGTAGGGAATGAGGATCTGGACCAATTTTGGTTCGTGGTAAGAGTAGTATGGGAAGCACAAGGTGTCACAGACAACAATATTAAAAAGGCTACATTGGTGAGTGCGCTACAGGATCATGCATTAATATGGTACATCAAGCACTTTAATGACCACCCAAACACAGGGATATTAGAGATCCAGAATCCGTTGAACAGAGAATTTAGCAGGCCAAAACCAGAGACACAGTCAATCATCGGGTTTAAAGAGATCACGATGCTTCCAGGTGAGACCCCCTATGATCTAGACCAAAGGTTGAAGAGTACGATCCATGAGGCTAATATGATGCTAACGGATGCACAACAGAAACTTTCTAGCATCTTTGACACCACACTTGAAGATGACACTGTCACAGCAGAAAATTTCTACCCAGGTCGAAGCATTGGAGATGGCAATGAGATTACATGAGACCCCGATATAGGACCCTGGGTTGGGAGTTCAAAAAATCCATGTGTAACTACAAAATCTATGTTTGGAAATGCAAAGCTTGAAGAAAGATAGGGCACTGCGTCTAGAGGCATGCAAGGAAGTATGGTGCATAAAATGCAAAGGCCAGGATCATGACCAGGATCACTATCCAGTGTTCGCGAATTACTTGGCAGGAGGAGGGCTAATGCCATTGAGACTCGAAGTGCAGGCAGGGCTGAGCACAACACTCACTTTATGATGTGCGATCTGTCAGATAGGAGGGAAACACATGACGGACAATTGTCATTTGCTACAGAAATATGCACACACACCCCAGCAATTGTTTTGTATTTTCTGCAGGTCGGTAGGCCACGATGAGCGCACTTGCCGTAGTTATGAGCTAATGATGCATCAGACCCGAGCCTATAGGATGCAGGCAGAAACGTGAGCCCTCGACCCAGATGTGGGGATGGCATGCATTGGATTTTAGGGGCGAGGTCAAGGACGAGGAGGAATGGGACCAGGAAGGGGCCACAGATAGTTAATTTTCTATAATTGCAGAGGACTAGGGAAATATGCTCACGACTGTACCAACTCGACGAGGATATCCTGTACATATTGTGCTTAGTTTGATCATGAAACAATAGACTGTCCTACGTTGATCACAAAGATGCGTGAAAAAGGGGTATTCCAGCCTCCCCTAACTTAGAATATACAAATGATGAGGTTTGAACCACGCGAAGAGGACTGGAATGTAAACATGATGCTCAGAAGTGGCATGACCATGGGAGATGATAAAGGGAAGTAGCTGGAGGAAAGTACGTGTGTTTGCAAGGCTCTTACAAAGGAACCCAAGTTTGACATAGAACGCGCAAAGGAGACATTCATGGAAGCTAAGAAGAGCTTCGTGGAGGCCTCCACTTCAATTAGTAAGAATCAACCAGAGCCAGGAATGGATCCTTCAATGCTTACTAGCTTTCTGGAGACATGCATGAAACTATTGCGCAACAACAAGGTGGTTAAAGGACTCCAGGAACTGATCACCAGGTGCGCGGAGTGAGGGGAACTACACGTCGTTCGAAAGTTGGAGAAGCACGCATTACACACTGGAAGAGAAATGAGGTTTACTGCATCTATTAGGGAATATGAAATGGATTAGGTAATCCTAGATCTGGGTTTGGACACGAATGTATTATCAAAGCAAACATGGGAACGTATGGGCAGGCCCACGTTATAATGGTCCTCTATTCAATTATGAATGGTGAACCAATAGAATATTTTTCCCTTAGGAAGGTTGCAAGGAGTAACAGTTGATATTGAAGGAGCGAGCACACAAATGGATTTTGAAGTAATAGAGATTGTCGATGACAGTAATCCTTATCCCGTGTTGTAAGGAATAGATTGGGATACCGATATGAACAAAGTCATCAACCTGAAGAAGCGCAATATGGTCTTTGAAAAAAAGTCATTACGCATAGTAGTCCCATTGGACCTAGTTGAAGGAGCGTGCTACACTGAACCAGTGCACGACGATGAAAGAAATGATGATCATGATTGTATTTACAAGATAACTATGCGAGACCAGGATTGGGTGAATCCAATGGCAGATGGGAGGATATCATGGGAGCACGAAAGCTCTTACACTTCGGATTCAGACGGAGAAGTAGAGCACTGGCAGAATTGGTTGCACATAGTGACAACAATGAATTGCAACATGATGATTAGATCAGTGTGTTGCATGACAACAGAGGCACAAGAGCTGCTGACATATGATGGATTGACAGTGGTGGATGAATTCTTGAGAAAATTTGAAAGCGTAGTACCAAAACACAACGGTTCAATGCATTTAAATGGGCACTGTGCACCTGCGTGATGGTGGGGTACACATTAAGAAAACTTTGAGGACTGGCACGGATGTAGAAGGATGATGCACCTATGGTTTGGAAGCCTCGAGCTTTGAATGAGAGTGAGGAAGCTAGGACAGAGTAGCTTGCACGCCTACCTGTGTCGATGGGTACAGACGTGTGTTGTGTAGTCCACACAAGCACACCCCAATCTAATCATTGAAAATCAGAATAGGATGCAATAGCAAGAAAGGCGATGCAGACCACAAACATTCCACGTAGAAGCATTAAAGAAGGTATGCGGAATCTTGGACAAAGTTCAGGAGGCGAGATGAACTGATTGGTACCTACACGTAACAGCGGTCCGATGGGCCTATAGGGCCATGTGCAAAACCTGAGCATGGAAATGATTCTGAAGCTGAAGAGCAGAGTTGAGACCTTAGTTTTGGAGGGAAGGAATCCTCGTACAATGTCTCCCACATTTGGGATAGTACACAAGGACCAGGACAAAGGAATTATGTGGCCACGTGAGGACAAACATATGCAGATTTCGAAAGCCATTCGGTGAGGGAACCTTAAAATTCGCGAGCTTAAAGAAGATCGGGTATGACTGAGGCAGAAAAGCATGTAACTGGACATGGAAATAAAAAAAAATGGAAACCAAAATCATTCATGCATGTCACGTTGATAAAATGATAGGACAAGATATGGGCATCCATACCCCTGCATTAGAAGATTGTCACTCGGTATTTGTGACTCTGCTACCATGGCTATGACCACACCTTACCAAACAAGGTAACCAGGGGAGCACACCGCGTAAGGAGGAACATGCGGCAATGACTGTTGCAAGGGTAATTGAGGGGTACCTGTGGATCGAGCTGGAAGGTGAATTGAAGCCTCGCACAGGTGTTGCAACCACCTGTCTATCCGTAGGGAGCATAGTCTCAGTGCTCTAGGAAATTGAAAGAGAGCGCGAGACTATTAAAGACTCTGTATGGGAGCTGCACGACAAGGAGGTTGTGCGCAAGATCAATATGTCATAGGGGTCACACCTGCACATAGGGGGTTGCGCTGCCATGTGGATAGGTTGGGAGGTGACTGTTTATGTCACTTTTCATGGCAAGATGTCTAATTTAAGACGAAGCGGAGTGGGCGGCGGGAAATTAAGACATGAATTAAGAGATATATTTCGGACGATCTACCACCAAGAAGGCATTAATGACTCAGAAGTGGGGGGAATGGTCGAATTAACATTCAAATGATGCTATAAAATCCCTAGGGCTAGCCACGAGACAACACTTGGTTGTGTGAGAATTGAGAAATTAGAGAGAAATGAGCGCCACGTACTCTTACCACCTTTTACTATAGACATGATGTCTGCTGCTAGAACAAGAGTGTGATTCACTGAAGATACGACGGAGCCCCATATGGCCCATGAGGAGACCGAAGAGGTAGCAATTGCACCAGAAGTTCCAAATTAACACGAATGCTGTGACCAAATAAGGATAAGCAGACTATGGGTTGAGTCTGTGTATCCCCAAGAAACCCACTGTTTGGCAAATTGTCAATGGTAGAAAAGGGAAAAGTTGTCCCCGTTGAATAAGACAAAGAGGATGAAGACTTGCAAGCTCTAATCGCTCAAATTGAGGTGCAAGATGATGTGGCAGAATATGTATCACCAATTCCTTTTGCAAAAATGTTACATACATACGTCCCTCCATGGAAAGGGAAAGCCAAGATATTGAAAGACCTGGAGGCCACGAAGAGTGCACTCTAGACCCTGCTCCTCCCCAATGAGATAAGGATTGAAGGTCTACCTTTGGGATGAATACCTACCATGAATTTTGAGGACTAGGACCTCATAGACAGCGAGAGGTTCCCGCACGTGGCCACATAAAGTTTAATGAAGCAGAAATGGTTGCACGATGTGGAGAAGGTTGGGTTACTCCATCTGCGATGGATACCACACTACCACCATGCGCCCATCACCATTTTCGTCATTAGGCAGCTGTTGTACTTGGTGCATAATGGGTATCTCTTGCTAGAGGAGCCGATTCCCATCATGACCAACCTAATTCATAGAATTTCTCGACTACCCTTCAAAGGACACAACCCCACGGCCATAGCAGGAAAAAGCAGCGACTTGGCCCTCGCAGAAGTCATGAAGGCAAAGTATAAACTAGAGAAGAGAAAGTGGTGGTATGCAATAGCAAGCATTAAGGACAAGGGGGTGCACATAGCCACCTAGCTACTAGCTGACAATCTGATGAGGAAATGCTGCACTGACGAAATACTAGCATCTGTAATTACGCTGGCATAGCAGTGCATGGAGGGGGTACAGGTCAACTGGGCGCAGTTCCTCTGTGAGGAGTTTCTGAAGAACTACAAGGAGGCCCAGGAGCAGGGTAAGACATTCCACTATGCATGGTTGCTCTTATCCATCTTGTTGGTTGCAGGGGAAGTGCAAGAGGACAGCGAGATTCCTAGTATTGAACATGATCTGCGCGAAGCCGCGAGGTACACCTCACTCTGGGCTACAAAAGACGTGAAGTGGATTTGCAAGATGAAGGTATTCTGGGTGTTCATGGAGGTGAGCATCTAAATTTGGATCAACCAAAGGCCACGCCTATCTCCCATGGTTTATAAAAGCTTGCAGAGCTCAGTAGAGTTCAAGGTGGATATGCATAACTTGTATATCTGGGCACGCAAGGATCCAATGCAAAAATGGGTGAAGCTTCCATTCATCACAACAGATGATGCGATCTTCATAGTAATGGAGTCATGGCCTCTAGAGTGGCATGCCCTAGACTTGGAAAAAATAGAGAAGGTCACACCCAACAAAGAAAGAAGGACACCAAGCGGTGCATCACTCAGTTGGCTGAAAAGAGGCACCAGGAATAAGAAGCAATCGAATAATAGAAGATAGCCAATGTAGTAGCAATGGAATGGATGGCACAAACCACAATAGCACCAATAGAAGAGCCCAAGGAGGACTAGGAGATGTCCATGGTGCAGTAGACCAGGGAAGTGCACAAGACAGAAGAGCACGCAGACCCCGGTTTAGCATTGACCCAACTCAAGTGGCCACACGTCCCTAAGAAAATAGCTCCCAGAAAGAAGGTAAAGGTGACACAAACATCAATCGACCCGATTGCACTCACAGAAGGTGATCTATTTAACATCGGTGAAACAAGTCGCGAGGTCACAAAGGACGTGCTCCAAGAAATGAGGATGGAGCAAAACACTGTGTTGGGGGCGCTCAGTGCATAGCTATAAGACTTATAGGTACAACCCCCCCCAGATAGGTACAATGGTTTCGTATGTTAAAGAAGGAACCAAAAAAGTTAAACAGACTTTACGTGCCCATAGGGACAACCCTTTTGTGTTGCCCGTAGGTGCCCTATTAGCAGCAAGCGAGGTTGACCAGGCTGCAATGAGTAGCATGAAAGGCGTTGGCTTAAACTTGGCAGCCCTGCTGCGTGAAACCTTGTACCAGTTACAGGATGGGGTCATCCCAGGGCTCCATGCTAGGGAAGGCCCTACAATCCAGGTCTTAAACGAGAAGAAAATCAATATGGATCAGCTCAGCCTCCAGCGTGATGAGTTGGGTACGCAGACTCACGCATTGGAGCAAGCAGTAGAGGATATGTGTAGGAGCGTCCTAGAGTTGGTCGTGCTGGTAGAGCTACCAGCAGTAGAGGAGGTCCACAAATTGGTGCTCGGAGTTCGTGAAGCCAGTGAGGAAATGACAAAGGTTCAGTTGGAGTTGAACCTACAGATCACTGAGCTATGGTTGAAGGTGCAGCCTTCCACGCCCCATAGTTCAGAGAGCAGCGTGCTCGCACTATCCAAATAGGGTTGGAACCAATTGGCCAAGAAGTATAGGACTGCACTAGGATGTTGGATCAAGCACTAACCATGCTTACATACTTGCATGAAGATCCAAACCTATAGCACCTAGAGGCAGAGGCATGCGAGTTGTAGGAGGAGTACGACGGTGTCTAGGGCACCCTGCAAATGGTTTTCCTTACTCAACAACTCACCAAACTATAGTAGGCAAGGGCACTGAAGGACCAATTAGACGTCACGTGACAAAAAGAAGCACTGCTTAAAGTGCGCATCCAACCATGGATTGATGAAGCTTTCACAATTACAGCTACCATTGAAGGAAAGCTGGCACAAATGCAGGAACTTTATGTGGGTAGACATGAATGTGACCCTGCTCATGAAAGTTCAGAGATACGCATGCAACAAGTACAACACACGTCAGAACAGTGTGTCGCAAACACCCAAGCTACGTGAGACCTGCTAGATGGACTCAGCACAAAGATCGACGCACTAGCAGAGTGACTCGAGACGAGTCACGATGATTGTGTTGGGGGCCTGTTGGGCATGGGATCCCCCGCAGTAGGTTTTGGAGCTCAAAGCCCGAGTTTTGGTCAATTGTATTGTAAGACTCCACGAAGTACGGGCACGGAGCTGGAAAGTCTAGGATGAGTCATAGGGTTGTCTGCCCTAAGAATTGTAAAATAATGTAAAGTTGTGTCAGCCTACCCATGGTCCACAGACCATGGGATTGTATAAATACAACGAGGCTCTAAGAGTAAAGTAAGTTTTTGGGAAGTTAAGGAAGAATGGGTCATTGATGTATGAAAAGTAGCTCTTAGTCTGTAAGTCTGAGTCTTGGGTCATAGGAGTAGGAAGAGGCTATGCAACTGAGTGCGCAGAGGCCTAGTAGAGTCCACAGCTGGCTGCGCAGTGCAAAGTTGGGATTGTAATTGAAGAAGAGCACTAATAAAGATAATTTTGATTCAGAATATTGTGTATCTATGTTTTTGTTTACCTTTACGCATTTATACTATTTATGGTTGCACACACTTATCTGAATGTTGAAAGGTTAATAAGAATATTGGGTCCACAAAATTAAGTCAAGTATTAATCTAATAAGCACAGTAAGTATAAAGATCAAGGTAGGACTTTCTGTGTGCTCGTTACAGCACTGTACGAAGACAGTTGCACAAGTTGTGAGGGATAGATAGCTATGCAGAGTAGCACGAGCATGCAGGTTCAGACTGTGAACCTCCAAAACCTCATCAAGACATCCCTAGGGTGCGAAAACCTGGTTCCAGCACCCTCCCATACTACCTCAGGTGAGACCTCAGTCTGCGCACTGCAGACTGTTGCCGAAGGGGCTAGTATTTTGGGATTTTCTTAGCTAAATCACTTTCAAGCCTGGGCCAGGCCCCACTAAGCCAACACTCACTAAAAAGCTTCTTCTCTCTTCTCCTCACTAAGAAGCTTCTCCTCTTTTCTCTACTCCCCAAACACTCTTTCCTTATTGTTTCCCAAAATAAATTGATCATGACAACCAAGAGTCATAGAGGGTGAATAGTTTCCCCTTCTCCACAAAATAAGGGAAACTAAAAACATTTTTATTTTTTTTACGTTAGAAAATAGCTCTTCCAACTTATTCTAAAAATCAAAACTCACTTCTTAATGTGAATATTTACAATTTCTTACAAAATATTTAAATTTTTTTCCACCATTACCATGTGACTACCCCATCACATTGCTAAGATCTTGTCCAAATTTCATCAATTTCCATACTGAGAATGAAGGTGAGGAGATCAAAATGGACGAATGGAAATTACTTCCACATTTCTTTTGGACGGGGCAATGTAATGTTTCAGATCTTAGGAAAATTTATGCCCAAACCAGTGTTGACCCTGACCTCCTCCATTACGAGAGAAAGGAAGATTGTGCACAAATAGGTTGGAAAGGCGAACACTTTCTTCACTTGGATGTAACATATAGGGTTTATGAGTGTTTCCTCCACACACTGGTTCCCTCGATGCACGGCCTAAGACTGACCACCACCAAGGATCTTCCCACATTCACCATCTCCATAGGTGGTCTGGAATATGAGGGGGCTTCACAACATCATCTCCATAAGTTGGTTTGGAATACAAAGGGTTTTTCTCCGATTTATTTTCTAGTTTTTTTAGTAATTTATTTAAATCACAAATTTGAGTTGCAAATTCTCAATAATTCAAATATTTCAAGATTTTGATTTTTCAATATGTTAAATCCATATATATAAAAAAAAAATACAATTTACACCACACAATAAAATTTGAACAAATGTTGTTCCCAAAATTCTAACCAAACACTCCATAACATTAATAATTAAATAACTCAGAAAATTATAGAGTCTACACTGTCAAGTCATGATTAAATTGTGAAGGGGTAGCAGATAAATACGGAAAAGTCGTTGATGTTGTTTTGGTAGTGGATTGTTGTCTTGTTAGGGCCTGACCTAGATTCAAAGGTGATTTAGCCAAACAAATCCTGATACTACTGGCCCTTTCGGCAACAGTCTGTGGAGCACAGACTGAGGTCTCACCCGAAGTAGTATGGGAGGGTGCTAGAACCAGGTTTCTGCACCCTAGAGATGTCTGATAAGTTCAAGTAGTTTGCGGTTCGACCCGATGCGCACGTTGCTACGCACACTTTTCTATACCTCACAGCTTGAGATGCTACCTTTGTGCAACCCTACTCGGGGGACGAATGCTGTTATTACCCAAGTCCTTACGAGTAATCCACTGTTAGTTGGTTAACTTAGCTTATTTGTGTGCTTTCAGTTATGCTTAACAACAAACGTCAATTATATAAGTGAGCACTGTAAATAAACAATATATTTACAATTCATATTGAACATGTAATAACTCAAAACAGATATATAGAATTGGTAACAAAACCTTTCTTTATTAATCTCTTCTCTGATTACAGACTTGACTCCACCCTACACACTTAGCTGTAGAGGTCTGCGCATTTAGCTGTAGACTACTAGGCCTCTGCGCACTTAGCTACAAAGCCTTCTCCTACTCTACGACCCAAGACACACTTTGACTCTTGCACTTTTCTTCTACTTCACTATCTATTAGATTCCATTTGATTCGATGTCTCTTTACAAATTAGAGCCTCACTCTATTTATACAATTCCATGGTTCACAGACCATGGGTAGGCTGAAATTACATTCAAATCTATGGTGGACAACCCTATGATTCTAACATACATTTCGTGCTCTGCACCCGCAATTCGTGGAGTCTTTACAACAATATCAAGTCAAAACCTGGGCTTTGAGCCCCAAAACATGCCTTGGGGGAATTCCATGCCCAAGAGGCCCCCAACAAAAACATCGTGACTCACCCTCGAGTCACTCTGTCAGTGCGACGATCTTGGCATGGAGTCCCTCCAATTGTTCTCGAATGGTACTGATGTCCGTAGTGCACTGAGTTGTTTCTTGTTGATCCTGCTGCATCTTCTCTTCTGAGACCTCTGTGTCTGGCATGCGTCCTTGCATCCATGCATGCATCCGCTGTATGTGCACGAGCTTTCCTTCGATATTTTTTGTGATTGTGAAGGCCTCGTCAATCCATGGCTGAACGCGCGCTTTGAGAACTACCTCCTTATGTCGTGCCGCGTCCACTTGCTCCTTCAGTGCCTTAGCTTACTGCATCCTCACAAACTGCTAGGTGAGGACTACTATCTGCATAGTTCCTCAGACACTGTCGTATTGTTGCTGGAGTTCTCGCGCCTATGTCTCCAGGTGCTGGATGTTGGGGTCCTCCTGCAAAGTCGTGAGGACCTAAAGTGCTTGTTCCAACATGCCAGTACAATCTTGCACTACACCCCCAATTTCTTCCAATCTTGCTACGATAGCGCTAGTGCACTGTTCTCCGACTTCGAGGGAGTGGAAGGTTGCACCATCAATTGCAGCTCAACAATTTGAATATTCAGCTCCAGGTGAACCTTTTTCATTTCTTCCCTGGCCTCGCAAACTCCAGTTGCCAATATGTGGATCTGCACCTCTACCTTTAGATCTGCTGAGATGGTCAGCTCCAGGATGCTTCGACAAGTGTCATCTACCACCTGCTCCACATGCTGATTTTGTGATACCAATTCGTCGCGCTATAAGGTGAGTTGTTCCATGTTTATCTTCAGTTCGCTAAGAACTTGGATCGTGCGGATCTCCCTGGCATGTAGCTTCATTTTTATCCCATATTTTAGTAGATATAGTGTCTCTCGTGGAAGGGAAGCCAAATTAAGGCCAAGGCCTTTCCTCATGTTAACCAAAAATATATTGGTCATATTGGCTGCCACTAGGGCCCCTTCCAGCAACACTATTGTGTTTTCCATTCATGCGCACAACATCTTCTCTACTTCCAAGGATCCTATTGCAAGGTGGGTTGAAAGGGTACCCACCTAAGGGGGACACATCTGTAACTCTTGCAGTTGTGCCCTGAGGGCCCCCAACACAGAATGGTGCTCCTGCATAAAATCCTGAAGTGATTCATTTGTGACATCATGGACCATCTCGTCGATGTCATGGAGGTCTCCTTCAGTTAAGGTGATTGAGACAATGGCCAACTTTGAGGCCTTGACCTTCTTCCTTGGTCCTGCTTGCTCTGCGATGTGTGGGTGCTTCAACTATGTGGACGCGATCCCTAGGTCTGTGCTTCCTTCTATTGTTTCTGTTTCCTTTGCCTCCTACCCTTGTGAGGGCATTTCTTTGCCCTCATCCACCTTTGCGGTTGCTGCCTCTGCCACTTGTGCTACTATTGTTGCTTCTGCGGCCTTCTTCTGCTTAATGGCTTTCTGTGTCGCTTTTCGCGTTGCCCTTACCTCCACTGTTGTTGTCTACTTCCATATTTTCTCTGCCAGTTGAGTGACGTGCAGCTTGGCATCATCCTTCTTCTTTTGCGTTGCCATTTCTCAAGGTCTGCTAGATCTGGGGCACGTCATTCAGGAGGCCATGTCTCAAAGACAGTAAAAATTGCATCTTTAGTGGCTACAAACAGTAGCTTCGTCTACTGCTTCGCCAGATCCTTATGCGCTCTGATAAAATGTTTGTGTATATTGGCTTTAAGGTCTAAAAAAATCTATATAATGTTGTCCACCATGGGCTATAGGCCCAAATTCTGGTTGATCCACATCCGGATGTTCATGTCCATGAGCACCCAAAATATTTTGGTGTTGCAGATCCGTTTTGCATCCTTTGTGGGCTAGAGCGAAGCATACTTCATGGCCTCTAGTAATTCTTTGTCAATGCCAGGGAATTGGCTATCGTCTAGTAGTTCTCCCACTACGAGCACTATGGATAGCAACAACCAAACATAGTGGAAGGTTTTACCCTACTCCTGGGCTTTGTGACAATTTTTCAAAAATTCCTCATAGAGGAATTTGCACCAGTTGAACTGGACCCCCTCTGGGCACTGCTTGACCAGTGCGATCACTAGCACTGGTACCTCATCGATGCAACACTTCCTCATAACTTTGCCAGCCAGGATTTGGCTTGCTATGTGTACCCCTTTTTCCTTGATGCTAGAGATGGTGTAGCCCATCTTCTTCTTCTCTAGATTGTATTTTGTTTTCATGGCTTTTGCAAGGGCCAGATCACTACCCTTTCACTTGGCTATGGTTGGAGGGTCCTTTCCTTTGTAGGGGAGCCAAGAGATGTAGTGAATTAGGTCTTCCATGATGGGGATAGGCTCCCCCAGCCATAGATACCCATCATGCACCAGGCATAGCAGCTGTTTGACGATGAAAATGGTGATTGGCGCATGGTGGAAATATGACACCCATAGTAAGTTCAACAATCCGAATTTTTCCACACCACGTAGCCACTTTTGTAGCTCTAGCATCGTCACCACCCCTGCAGTGTTCTAGTTCATGGGATTCCTGGTCTCCAAATGAGGGAACTTCTTGTAGTCAGCGAGGTCTCAATCTTCGAACTTCATGGTTGGCACACGGCCTAGGTGCGTGCCTTCAAATACGATGTCATCTGGGAAGAGCGAGATCTGGAGGAGACTCTTGGTTTCATCCAGGTTCTTCGACACTTTAGTCTTCCCATTCTACGAAGGGACATATGTGGGCAGTTTTGTTGTAGAGCGTATAGGTTGAATATCCTCCTCTATGTCTTCTTTTTCTTCCTCTGCTGTGATCAGGGCCTGCAAATCTTCTTCCTCCTCATCTGTTTCTATCATGACAGCTTTCCCCTTATCTTCCATTGATAGTTTGCTGCGTAGCGTGCCCCTAAGGGACACGGGTACGAGGGCCATTGCTTGTTTATCTTTCTTGGGCCTTGGAATACGCAGTTATTTGGGGATCTTTGCCACCACCCAGGAACCTTCGGGAGCATCTTCCATAGTTAGGGCTTGCATGGCCTCACCATCGGTTACCTCTTCAATTCCTAGACCATCTTTGGTCACTGTCATGGTGTCTTGGTTGTAATATGTCACTCACAAATTCAGGGGCTCAATTATTGCTTGAATCTCAATGCTCAAGGTTCTGCTCAATTACTCAACTCTCAAAGACCAAGAGTTGTTTGCTGGGCAGCCCTTCATGTTTTATAGTGCCTTTTGAATTCGAGTTCGATTGTTCCCCCCAATTCTGGTCCATTAATGCTTTCTTGGCAGAAATGTTTCCCAGATCTTGCCCATAAATCGCGTCTTAAATGCTCGTTGCCCACTCCATTTGGCGTCAAGTTGCACATCTAATCGTGAATAATGATTCCAACAGTCACTTTTCGGCCAACTTTCTTGGCATCACAACTCTATGTGCACGGTCATAGACCTTGTGACGCTCTGCTTCTATGCACATCCCCAATATCATGTAGCTCCCAGGTAGAATAGTTTATAGTCCCGCGCTCCCTTCCAACTGCTTAGAGCACTAAGAATGCCCTTCCCTTAGCTAGTCAGGTGGTCACACCACCCATGTGGGGCTCCATCCTATCCTTTATCATGGTTTGTGAAGAATCCCCACTTTCTATTGTTGTGGTCAAAATTGCGCACTGCACTACTTGCAATGCGTGACCCTGGTCATTATGCTTGGCGATATGCAGTCTAAGCTAAGGCATTAGACAAACCAATTCATAACGATAGTTCTCAAACTTGTCAGGATGATCATATGCACCTTGCCTTACCATCCTAGGTTTTTCAATGAGAAATTCTTCCTTTATCTCATCTTCCAGCTTCTTGACCTCTGCATCTATCAAAGCGCTTTTCTCCTGTAATCATACCCTTTCTTTTTCCAGTTCATGGAGTCTAAATTTTCCCCATTGAATTTCTTCCTCAAGTCCTATGTGTTCTGTTTCTCACAGCTGTGTGATTTCTTCATTCCAAACTTCATGGACTGTCATATCTATGGTTGCTACTGTGTGCAGTCTAGGCTTTGCATGCTCTAGCAGGATCACAACCTCTACTTTATACTCCAGTTTCGGAAGTGCCTACATGGTCAGGGTTTTGCACATGGTCCTATAAGCCATAGTGGCACTGGTAAGCATAGGTCCTAGTTAGTGCGTTTCACATGGTGGGCTACGTTCAGTACTTCACACACTTTGCCAAAATCTTCTACGTAGATCATTGTTGGCACACCTAGTCATATCCAACTTCGTTGTTTGTGCCATTGTCTTTCTTGCTCCTACTTGGTGGTCTGGTTCCCTATCGCGATGACGGTGTGCATTTTTGTAGGTTGCGTCCCATATGCCCATACCCATCTGGAGAGGTGGGCGTGTAGGTTTTTTCATCCATCGTCCTCGGCTTTCATCTGCATTTGGGTCTTTCCAAACCATATAAGCATCACCCTTATGCATTTGCGCCAATCCTCAAAACTCCGCTGATGCGTACCCCACCACCCTGTGGGCGTAGTGCGCAGTGCCCATTTCAGAGCGTCAAACCACTATTGTTCTGGTACTTCGCTTTCAAATTTGTTCAGGAATTCATCCACCTCTGTCAACCCATCATACATAGGCAGATCCCTCACCTTTGTTGCTACACATTGTAGTGACCTTATCATCATGTTGCATTTTAGCATGGTTACCTCGTGTAACCAGTTCTGCCATCTTTCTATTTCCTCATTCAAATCTGAAGTGCAGGATATTTTGCGCTCCCACGAAATCCTGCCATCTGCTGTTGGATTCACCCAATCCTGCTCTCACATGGTTATCTTGTAGATACAGTTTAGATCATCATCCCTGTCATCATCGTGCGCTGGTTCTGTGTAGCGTGATCCTTCTGCAGGGTCTAGCGGTACCACTATGCGTAGTGACTTCTTCTCAAAAATCATCTTGCGCTTCTTTAGATTTATCACTCCATTCATATCAGTGGCCCAATCTATTACTAGTAGCGCGAGATAGGGATTGATGTCATCAACAATCTTTATCACTTTGAAGTCTACAAGTGCACTCGCACCTTCAATATCCACCATTACTGCCTGCAATATTCCCATCAGTAGGATCTTTTACTAGTTCACAATTCGCAATTGAATAGGAGACCATTGCAACACAAGCCTGCCCATGTGCTCCCATGTCTACTTTGGTGGTACATTCACGTTCAATCCTAGATCCAAAATCACTTGATCCACATTGTTACACAGTAATTTGTCACCGTTTTTTACCGTCCCCGTTACCCCTCTCCTGCACCTTGGAGACCACATTCCTAGACTTGTGAGAAGTGACAAGACTTGAAACCACTTGCCTTATTCACCTCTAAACATGAGCTTCATATGCCGTTAAGACATCTCCTGCTCATTGCCCTTAAA
>APFE031400745.1:0-40574 GCA_000404065.3 Pinus taeda
GAATCAGACCATATCTTGTAAAGCATTGGCAGGAATTACCACTCCTCAAACTATCGAGATAAAAGGACATATCAAGAAGAAAAATGTTCAAGAAGTGAAAGATCACATCGAGCATCAAGAAAGGAATCCAACCATATATTGTAAAAGATTGGAAGAAATTATCACTCCTCAAACTCTAAAGATAGAAGGACATATCAAGAAGAAAAAGGTTCAAGTGGTGAAAGATCACATCATGCATCAACAACAAGTTCTCCAACTTTTAAAGGATAATGCCACTTTGGTGAAAACTCGAATGAAACAACAGGTAGATCAACATCGTAGTGAAAAATGTTTTGATGTAGGTGATTGGGTATTTTCACTACTACATCTCAAGCAAGCTATTTGTGAGAAGGAAATGTTGGAAATACTACATGCACTTAAAAAATGGCGACCTTACCGAATGGGAAGACACTTCAAGAAAATGGAAGCAAGGGATGAATCAAAGAAGGATGAAGAATTATGGCCACTTATTCAAAAGTTCCAAACGATCCCAATTCAAACAATGTTGCCAGAAATTGAAGAGGAAGGAAAAATCATATTGGAACCTGGAGTAGTCACAGAAACAAGAATCCGAAAGCTATGAAATCAATCAATTTCAGGGTATCTCATCAAGTGGAAGAACTTACCTGTTGAAGATTCCATATCGGAGGACAAGAAGTTTATACAGAAGCATCAAGAACTACTCAAGCGTTGAGGACAACACTTTTTGAAGAAGAGGGGAATGTTAGGCCCCTATACTACTAGTGTAACCCCTTATTATTATTAGTATAACCCCCTTATTATATTGATGTACCCATGTAGTGCCCATATTGTTACTACTATGCCCCATAGAAGCCCACTATTGTTATTAGTGTGCCCTTACATTCTTATTGTTATGTAGGCTCTGATTATGTTATGACCCCTTAGACTCCTATATATAGAGAGGTGGTATTTTCATTTGTATCATCCAAGAATTGTTCATTTATGTAATGTGTTAGCTCTTGCTGCAGTAGGTATTCATATTTCATGATTGGCATTTCACAGGCCAAATATGTTGTACTTTGCTTGCTGCAATGCTCCATATTTTCTCAAAGAGTCTCCAAATGAAGAAGGCTACTTCAAGTTCATTCAATTGCCTTCAACTTTTGTAAAGTTTCCCTGGTATCGCTACTGTTAGTTAAAGGGAGGTCCAAACAGTTTAATCTTGGTCTCCCTAAGTTTAAATTTCTTGTTTTAGAATATAGAGATTGTAAGTCTGTCCAAACAGTTTAATCTTGGCAGACTCTTAGATAAGTAGAGAAATAGAAGAGTCGAACAGTTTAATCTGGATCTGGAAGAAATATGGGTAGTATGTAGATAGGAAAGCATCAAAAGAAAATGTATGATGGGTTTGCAAGTCTAAGTGTACCCCCAAGCAAAAGAAGAAAAAATGCTAGGCAAGTAGGCCGGGTAGGTAATTCTGACGCTGATTGAATTGCTGACCAGTTCCAAGTTTTCAGGTATCATATCATGCAGAACATAATCAGAAAAGATTTGTAAGAAAAAAGGCTCAAATGAGGTATAACTGACTTCCCTTCTCTGTTTTCCCCCATCATTAAATAACATCCCCAAAGAGGTCAAGATCTGCTTGACACCTCTTGAGTTCATCATCTTCATCACTCCGGTTGAGTAAAGGTCTGCTTTACTCAAAGTTGTTCCATATCTTCTCCCGAAATATGGTCCTACCCCCTGTAACAGCCTAAGTCTCCCAAACATAGCGCTTTCTTATCATCTCCATATTAACCACTAACATTATTATGTAGCACCCTATGTTTCCCGTCCCCGTATTAATAGTAAGTAAAATCCCTTATGTAATACCCCCCCGTGGTTGAAAAATAACCATATCAGTTCCCGGGAATTGTTCAGTTTATCAGAAACTAAGCAAGAGCGCCGACCCCCTAACCACTTCAAAAAATACGATGGAATCCTTCCAAAGTATAAAGCCCCCTGAGGTAGTCGGACCCCTTCCAAAACCTTATATGACCTTCACACCCACTTACTTACCTATTCCCCTCAAAACCGTTTTCGCGTCGCAACCTTGCACTCTCACACTCATGCAAAGCATAGCCCATCCGCCCCCCCGCCGATGCGACATTGTGATATCGGCGATCGGTGATCACAAATGCCGAGTGTCCAACCCGTCCACCTTTCCTCTCCGTCGATGCGATATCGCGATATCACATATCGGCAGTCGCAAGCGCCAAATGCCCAACCTAATGATCCCCCTCTTTCCCGCCGACGCGATATCGCGATATCGCATCAGAGTCTCTTCACCACAGTTTATCTAGTACCTCACCACGTCGTGCTGTACTAGGGACCCACAGCTGACATCATCCGCTGTACAGCCGACGCCATGCTTACGTCAGCAGCCAGAAAAGCCGAAAAAGCTTCGCGCAGAAAGAAAAGTCGCACTCCGGAGCTCCAGATCAAGAAACAGAGGCAGTTTACGATGCGCAAATAGCGTGAAGCGCTATTTGCACATCGCTACGGGAAATAGGCCATTTCGAGGAATCTTCAGGGAATCTTCCAGTTTCCGAGCCCACTACGCGCCGAAAAAGCCTGAAAATCGCCCAAACGTGCCAAAGGATCTGGTTTGAAGACAACAGCACATCATTCACAGAGTTTAAAGTGTATCAGATCAAATCAGCAGGTATCAAGCATGTCAAAGAGTATCAGTCGATGGCGGAAACCATCAATGTAGCAGCAAAGTGTATCAGAGAATATCTTGAGCGACGGCCTAAAGCAAGAGAAAATTGAATATCTTCCAACAGATTCACAGAAGGAAAGCGAAATTACTTGAAGCTCTCAAATCGTAATAATTGCACATTCAATTCACACCAAAGCCGAACTACAGCCCCGAAGCTCATTCACTTCAGCAGCATCACATCTGGTCCCCAAGGGCCACCTTGTCACCTGTTCTGATTCTGCTGCCCCCAGCGCAACCAGAAAGATTTACTTGCATTTAATATCCGCAGCATTTAGATTTTTGAAGAGTTCTAAGCAGGCCTGCCAAGGTCACTTGTAATGATGTATTCCTAATATTTTGTTTATAAATACCACCCGAAGCGATATTGTGAAGGGTTGGTTGGTTGGTAGTAGTAGTTGTTGGTCAGTTTCCTTTCCAGCAATTTCTCTAAGTAAAGACTTGCACTGTAACTGCCATATTTTTCATAATCAAAGATTGCTGAAAGCATGGATTGCAAAACAACTTGTTGTTTTCTCTTGGCCAAGGAATGATCACGGAATTCCTATGTCTCTGCATCATCCAATAAGTGTTCTTCTTCCCTGTCTATTTTATGTTTTTATCATCTTTCCGCCTCTCTAAGCTGCAGGAAAAAATAATATCTTAAGATTTGTTTTGTTACACCTTAAGTTCAATTTCTGCACTTTTCGATGTTTTCCTCAGAAACAATTATGAGCTAGAATTCTTAAATGCTCTGGTTTACCCTGTTTCTTTCATATGTGAGTGCATGTCTTTGGAAATCTTAACTGCTCCTAGATCCCACTCATCCATTTCTCCCCTTTGTCAGCATGATGAAATGATTCTCTTTTGCCTTTCATCCCTGATGTTCATTCCGTACTTTCAGCAGACTGAATATTGTATCCTGTGTGGCCATCTCGCTCTGTATCCCCTTGTGACCAAGAAAACACTCGCATGCCTCAATTTGTGACTCCATGCCCAATGGTTCAAAACTTATAACACCTTACAGTGCCTCTTTATTCAAGAATCCTACCTTCCTTCCAATCACAGTCAACATTCCCTTGAAGTCAGAAAGCTAGCCTAAAATCATCAACTAAGGTTGAATCTAGATCAACTAAGGTTGAATCTAAAGGAGAGAGCCCTCTCCAATTGGAGGTGGGCTAGAACTTGCAATCAGAAGATTGGTTTGTGGTTACCTCGTCCGTATCGCTAATAGGAGCCTAGGGACAACCTGAGTGATAACATAATGGTGACTCCACTTGGGACCTCCTCAGATAAATCAATGCAACCACTCTGCAGCTCTACAGTGGAAGAAACCGACTTGTAAAAGCCTCGGTCGACCTGTATCTACGTGCACCATTGGGGATTCAAGCGCTCGGTTCATCTTTAAACCCCAATGGAGGAAGTGCTCCTATTTTTGAAGGCTTGTCATGTTTAGTTCTGATCTTTGATGGTGGACAAAGATCAGGCACTTCAGAGTCTAGACATCCACCTTGGCGACTCCACTTCAATTTCAATCAAAGGCTCCACTGAGGAACGAACCAAATGTTACAGCCAAGTACCCCATGTATTATCAACAAGAGAGAATGACCGAATCTTGGGAGGAACTTCTAATAGAAGAAGCTTTAGAAAAATGCTGAGAAAGTTTATGAGAGTTTGAGCTTGATGACAAATTCTTCAGAAAGGTTTTGTCAAAATTACCTGGCGGCCGAAATAAATTGTTCCTTGATTTGGTTGTGGAAAAATATGAGAACGAAATTGAACTCTTGGGAGCTCAAAGTCAGTCTTATGATTTCTGCAACCCTCAAGAGTTTTGCCAAAATCTTCCTCCTCCAGTTCAACGGGAAATAGTGTTGTCTCCTCAATTACAGTTTGAGTATGATCTGGGTTCCAAGGAAAAGAAAGAAGGATCAATGGCTAGGGTCATTACCGACGATGTAACTGATCCTTCCAGCCCAAAGAACCCGGAATCATACCTAAGCTTCCATGCCCACATTCAGGAGGGAACACTGTTGTCTGAGGACCTGAGGATTCTGTGTGATCTGGGATCCAAGGGAAAGACAGAAGGATCATCTGCTAGGCTCATTACCGAAGATGCAGCTACTCCCCTTGACCGAGAAGGTCCCAAATCATGCCGAAGTCTCCCGTCCTCAACTCAGGAGAAGATGCCGCCACCTGCTGATTTACAAACTCTGCATGATTCTATTGAAGATTCAAACGAAGCAGAGGAAGTTCTCTCACAGGGTAAGTTCATTGATCCAATCGCAGATTACATGGAACTTTGGCTTAACATAATTTTGCTAACATGTTTTCTCAGTGAAGACCGTAAGCTTCAGCGGCAAGTGATGGAGGCCACAATTTTGGTTGTAAAAGCTCATGCCCGGATGATGCTTTTGCGTTCAGAAACGATCAGTCAGCAAGATTATCTTGTTTCACAGTTGGTTAAATGGTTGCACTGGTTATTTGATTTTACCTAACGGCAAAGCAGTTGCTGGTTAGGGTAGGTAGGTAGAAGAAATAAAGCAGCCGGAGAAAATAAATTTTGCGGAGGATGGCAAGAAATTAAAAATCAAGGCGTTCTGGCCTGCTGTTCTTGAATTCCCGCAAGGAGAAGCCATCCCCGAGTGGAGCCACTGTTAGCTCCTGCTGCAACAGGTATTCATATTTCATGATTGGCATTTCACAGGCCAAATATGTTGTACTTTGCTTGCTGCAATGCTCCATATTTGCTCAAACAGTCTCCAAATGAAGAAGGCTACTCCAAGTTCATTCAATTGCCTTCAACTTTTGTAAAGTTTCCCTATTATCACTACTGTTAGTTAAAGGGAGGTCCAAACAGTTTAATCTTGGTCTCCCTAAGTTTAAATTTCTTGTTTTAGAATATAGAGATTGTAAGTCTATCCAAACAGTTTAATCTTGGCAGACTCTTAGATAGGTAGAGAAATAGAAGAGTCCAACAATTTAATCTGGGCTCTGGAAGAAATACGGGTAGTATGTAGATAGGAAAGCATCAAAAGAAAATGTATGATGGGTTTGCAAGTCTAAGTGCACCCCCAAGCAAAAGAAGGAAAAATGCTAGGCAAGTAGGCTGGGTAGGTAGTTCTGAGGCTGATTGAATTGCTGACCAGTTCCAAGTTTTCAGGTATCATATCATGCAAAACATAATTAGCAAAGATTTGTAAGAAAAAAGGCTCAAATGAGGTATAACTGACTTCCCTTGTCTGTTTTCCCCCATCATTAAATAACATCCCCAAAGAGGTCAAGATCTGATTGACGCCTCTTGAGTTCATCATCTTCATCACTCCAGTTGAGTAAAGGTCTGCTTTACTCAAAGTTGTTCCATATCTTCTCCCGAAATATGGTCCTACCCCCTGTAACAGCCTAAGTCTCCCGAACTTAGCACTTTCTTATCATCTCCATATTAACCACTAACGTTATTATGTAGCTCCCTATCTTTCCCATCCCCGTATTAATAGTAAGTAAAATCCCTTATGTAATACCCCCCCGTGGTTGAAAAATAACCATATCAGTTCCCGGGAATTGTTCAGTTTATCAGAAACTAAACAAGAGCCCCGACCCCCTAACCACTTCAAAAAATATGATGGACTCCTTCCAAAGTATAAAGCCCCCCGAGGTAGTCGGACCCCTTCTGAAACCTTATATGACCTTCAAACCCACTTACTTACCTTTTCCCCTCAAAACCGTTTTCGCGTCGCAACCTCGCACTCTCACACTCATGAAAAGCATAGCCCGTCTGCCCCCCCGTCGATGCGATATTGCGATATCGGCGATCGACGATCACAAACACCAAGTGTCCAACCCATCCACCTTTCCTCTCCGCCGATGCGATATCGCGATATCGCATATCGGCAGTCGCAAGCGCCAAATGCCCAACCTAATGATCCCCCTCTTTCCCGCCGACACGATATCTCGATATCGCATCGGAGTCTCTTCACCACAGTTTATCCAGTACCTCACCACGTCGCGCTGTACTAGGGACCCACGGCTAACATCATCCGCCGTACAGCTGACGCCATGCTTACGTCAGCAGCCAGAAAAGCCGAAAAAGCTTCGCGCAGAAATAAAAGTCGCACTTCGGAGCTCCAGATCAAGAAACAGAGGCAGTTTCTGATGCGCGAATAACGCAAAGCGCTATTCGCGCATCGCTACGGGAAATAGGCCATTTCGAGGAATCTTTCGGTTGCCGAGCCCACTGCGCACCGAAAAAGCCCGAAAATCGCCCAAACGTGCCAAAGGATTCGGTTTGAAGACAGCATCACATCATTCACAGAGTTTAAAGTGTATCAGATCAAATCAGCAGGTATCAAGTGTGTCAAAGAGTATCAGTCGACGGCGGAAACCATCAATGTAGTGGCAAAGTGTATCAGAGAATATCTTGAGCGGCGGCCTAAAGCAAGAGAAAATTGAATATCTTCCGGCAGATTGACAGAAGGAGAGAGAAATTACTTGAAGCTCTGAAATCATAATAATTGCACATTCAATTCACACCAAAGCCGAACTGCAGCCCCGAAGCTCATTCACTTCAGCAGCATCGCATCTGGTCCCCAAGGGGCCCCTCGTCACCTGTTCCGATTCAGCTACCCCCAGCGCAACCAGAAAGATTTACTTGCATTTAATATCCGCAGCATTTAGATTTTTGAAGAGTTCTAAGCAGGCCTGCCAAGGTCACTTGTAATGATGTCTTCCTAATATTTTGTTTATAAATACCACCCGAAGCGATATTGTGAAGGGTTGGTTGGTTGGTAGTAGTAGTTGTTGGTCAGTTTCCTTTCCAGCAATTTCTCTAAGTAAAGACTCGCACTGTAACTGTCATATTTTTCATAATCAAAGATTGCTAAAAGCATGGATTGCGAAACAACTTGTTGTTTTCTCTTGGCCAAGGAATGATCACGGGATTCCTGTGTCTCTGCATGATCCAAGAAGTGTTTTTCTTCCCTGTCTATTTTATGTTTTATCACCTTTCCGCCTTTCTAAGTTGCAGGAAAAAATAATAGCTTAAGATTTGTTTCATTACACCTTAAGTTCAATTTCTCCACTTTTCGATGTTTTCTTCAGAAATGATTATGAGCTTGTATTCTTAAATGATCTGGTTTACCCCGTTTCTTTCACATATGGGTGCATGTCTTTGGAATTCTTAACTGCTCCGGGATCCCACTCATCCACTTCTCCTCTTTGTCAGCATGATGAAATAATTCTCTTTTGCCTTTCATCCCTGATGTTCATTCCGTACTTTCAGCAGACTGAGTATGTATCCTGTGTGGCTATCCCGCTCCGTATCCCCTTGTGACCAAGAAAACACTCGCATGCCTCAATCTGTGACTCCATGCCCAATGGTTCAAAACTCATAACACCTTACTGTGCCTCTTTATTCAAGAATCCTACCTTCCTTCCAATCACAGTCAACATTCCCTTGAAGTCAGAAAGCTAGCATAAAATCATCAACTAAGGTTGAATCTAAAGGAGAGAGCCCTCTCCGATTGCAGGTGGGCTAGAACCTGCAATCAGAAGATTGGTTTGTGGTTACCTCGACCGTATCCCTAATAGGATCCTAGGGACAACCTGAGTGATAACAGGTTGGGCAGGGTGTGGCCGGGTGGACGGTTGAGTGCAGATTTGTGTAAGGCTTGAGGAGGGGGTCTTGGTGTCTCAGGTGAGCACCCTCCCACCGTGCAAGGTATGCACGAATGTTGTAAAGGAAGGTTTTTCCTCTGTTGTAAAAATTGGCTAATTATAAGACTTGGATTCTACCAAGTATACTTGTAAGCTTGTATTATTGAAAGACTGATAATTATACATTGTTGGGTAGACTTGTTCAGGGAGTTGCCCCTCCCCTTTATATCGTGCAATTGTTGTTTTCATTTATGAATTGTTGTTGATAATGAATAAAGTATGGGTGTTCATTGATATAAAGGATAACTAATATTATACTTGGTTGAGAAGCACAAACTAAGTAGTCGGTTGTGAATTAGGCGTAGTCCATGTGCACAAGTATTGTTAAAAAGAAAGTGTTCGGTGGTGTCGCACCTCGCCGGCACGGTTGAAAGACTATGGTAGTCTTGGAGACGTGACAAGTAGTATCAGAGCTCAGTTGGACCGGGTTGATGAAGTGGTGAAGCTTGTGAAGAAGTGATTGTGGTGACAGGTACTTGCAGGGAAAGAGGTTGGTGAAACACTTCCTGATAAGTGTTGCATCAAGGACTTGGGTTGCAGGTGAAGCTAGTGCATGGTCGAGACTAGGTTGCAAAGAAGGAAAAGGCTATTGGAAATGGCTGGATCTAAGGTGGGGTCTAGTCGTGATGCCAAGGATACTACCCTTGGGCTTATTCAGAAAGTGTTAGAAAGAATGGAGGACTTGGAAGCTCACTGGGAAAAGAAGATTGACTTGGTCATGAAGGAGCAAGAGGCAACTTCGAAATTGAAAGATGAGCTTGATGAACTCCGAACTCAACACGAGTACACTGATCTTATGTGTACACAACTTGAATTAAGGGTCAAGGAGGTTGAAGAAGCAAGGGACCAGGGTCTTACAAGGATCGTGGACTTGGAGAATTCTCTTGATCAAGCTAGGGATGATGTTGCGGTGTTGAAGAAGGCCATGGGGCATGGATTAGGTGGAGGAGTGCCTCATATGAAAGTCAAGGAACCAGAATCATTCGATGGTACAAGGAGTGCAAAGACTCTTGGAAACATTCTATGGGACATGGAGAAATACTTGGAATGGTTGGGTCTATCTGATGATGAGACAAAGGTCAAGGTAGTTGCTCAGTTTCTAACAAAGGATGCTAAGATGTGGTTGCGAAGGAGGATGGACCAGATTGCCAGTGGCGGTGGTAGTGACATCACTTCATGGGATGAGATGAAAGGAGATTTGCAGACCCATTTTAGTCCTGAGGATGAAACAAGGGAAGTAAGGATGAAGATTAAATTTATAAAGCATACATGGAACCTTCAAACATATCAGCGGGAGTTTGCAAGTGTGGTCCTAGAACTTCCTGACATGGCAAAGAGAGACAAGGTGTTCAATTTGATTATTGGGTTGAAGCCTTGGGCACACAATGAAGTGAAGAGATAAAGGATTAGAACACTTGAAGAAGCTTTTGCTGATGTGGACAGGTTGGTGGAGAATTATGATGAGACTTCTGATGACAGGAAGAAGAATTCCGATAAACCGAAAGAGAAGAAGAAAGATGATGCTTCAAAATCGGATCATAGTTCAAAGACGAAGAAGGTCTTGAAGTGTTGGATATGTGCTGGACCACATACGGTGAATAATTGTCCTTCTAGACTGAAAGTGGCTGCTATAACACAATCTAATGTGAAAGAGGAAGGTGCTTCTGTGGGGATCATGCAGATACTTGGTGGTGCTGCTGCTACAGAGGTGATCTCTCAGAAGGATCATGAGAGGAATAAGTTGGAGTATGTTTGGATGAAGGTTGGAGGTGCTGATATACTCACTATGGTGGATAGTGGGGCTTCTCACAACTTCATTTGAGAAGATACTGTGAGAAGGATTGGGCTGAAATATGTACCTATCAAGGCACATATGAAGACAATGAATTCTCCTCTGGATGAAGTTCTTGGTGTAGCTGAATAGGTGGACACAACACTTGGTGAATGGACCGGAAGGTGGAATTCACTATAGTGCGGATTGATGACTATGAGGTTGTGTTGGGGATGGAATTTATGAAAAAATATGATGCTATGATTGTTCCACATTTGAAGAAGTTGTACATTTACGATGGAAGGGAAGATGTACCCATTGGTGTGCCTACCTTTGGAATAACAAGGCCTGATTGTAAGTTGGCAGTGATGCAAATGGGGGATGAGAAGAGATTGGGTGACATGAGTAAGCGATTCTCCATAGTTGAGACAAAGCTGACTGAGCAGTCATTGGTCGTCAAAACACTTTCAGATAGTATCTTCGATTTGACAAGAAGGCTAGAAGTGGTTGAGGATGAGGATGATGATGAGGAGGTGTATATGAGGCCGGATGTTCCAGGGGAGGACTGGGTCACTTATCTACAAAGGATGGAGATTGAGGATCCTGATAGATGGATTGAGATGATTAGTGAGGGTGAGCCTTCAGGATCTAACCCCTCCACATCTTCTAATATGAACAAGAAGATGGGGCTCATTGTTAGCTACTCATGGCAGTGAGTCCTTAAGCAGGTTGAGCAAGTATGATGGTGCAGGGATGGCTTGGCATCAAGCATCATGACATGTTGCAAATTAGATGAGGGCTACTTCATGGACCTGAGCATGGGGTTATTCTTGATGAGTTCAGGATGTGGCAGATGTTTTGAGAAACGACTGATGGTGATATGGGTTTGTTCACTCTCATGGATTGAGCGTGATGGTTGGATTAGCTACCCAACTAGTTCAGACATGGGGTCGCGAAGTGTACAGAGGTATGTTGACATTATGTTGGAGTATCATGGAAGCGGTTCACATAGGACACATGATGGAGAGAGGTGTTCACATAGAACACTTGACAGATTGTTGAGATGAGATGTTGACACATGGTTGAGGTGTGTTAGCACCCATTGATGTATCGTGGGCAGTTATGCACATGATGATGATGACATGATGGAGTTTGACACATTGTTGTAGTGGACATGTAGCTTGAGTTTGAGGGACCAGCCTTCCAAGGTGGAGAGTAGCATGGGGAGATTGTGACACAGTGATCGATGATCATGGACATCTGATATATGACATATCGATGGGATGCATACATTGGTATGGATTATCTTAGTGACAGTTGGTTGCTGAGGTGAGACATAGGAGATGGAGTCCTACATATGTTGCAGGGATGTTTTCCATTTTTGGAGGAGTTGACATCATGGATTGGTGCTTGGGGATGTTGTCTAGGATGACAACGACTTCGGGTGGAGGAGGATGTAATGCCTTCATTGTTGTGCGATGGGCGGGCGCCGGGAAAACGGGCGTGCACGCACCAAGCGGGCGAGATGCGATGCGACGGAGGGTGCACACGACTGCGCATTGGTGGAGCACCGGGCAGGCCTACACGACGAAGTGACGAACCTACGAGTTATTTTCGATGAAAGACAGAAATGCGATTATGACACTTGCGAACGACACTTGGAATGAGAGCGATGGAAGGAGGCGTATAGCCAACAGAGTATGGATGCATTGGAGGGCTGGCCGACGGGTTACAAGAGCATTCAGGGGGGTGTAACCATGTGTTTGGGGGTCAGCTAGGAAAGCCACCACCCACTCCAAACATGCGTATATATAAGTGTGTTTTGGAGGTCATTGGGAGACAAGTCGAACATCCTTGGATCTTCTCTAAGGAAACAAGAAGTAAGTGCGCAAAAAGGGAAGGTTGCTCAATTGGTGATATTCTTGGAGATTGGTCAAAGGTTGGGCAAGGTGTGCTCGGGTGGACGGTTGAGTGCAGATTTGTGTAAGGCTTGAGGAAGGGGTCTTGGTGTCTCGGGTGGAAACCCTCCTACCTTGCAAGGTATGCACGAATGTTGTAAAGGCAGGTTTTGCCTCTATTGTAAAAATTGGCTAAGTATAAGACTTGGATTCTACCAAGTATACTTGTAAGCTTGTATTACTGAAAGACTAATTATTATAAATTGTTGGGCAAACTTGTTTAGGGAGTTGCCCCTCCCCTTTATATCGTGCAACTGTTGTTTTCGTTTATAATTGCTGTTGATAATGAATAAAGTATGGGTGTTCATTGATATAAAGGATAACTAATATTATACTTGGTTGAGAAGCACAAACTAAGTAGTCGGTTGTGAATTAGGTGTATTCCATGTGCACAGGTATTGTTAAAAATAAAGTGTTTGATGGTGTCGCACCTCGTCGGCACGGTTGAAAGACTACCGTAGGCTTGGGGGCGAGACATCACCTGTCACATTTGCTTCATGATTGTTTTCTTGCTGTGCATCTCCTTCTTTTCCCTTTTGAGATCTACAGTCCTTCTTTAGGTGTTCTTTCTTTCCACATTTCAAGCACACTATCCCCGATCTGGACTTGGATCTGCCTTTCCTTGATTTACTGCGATATCCTAAGCTCTTTCTTCTTTCCATTTTTCTTCCCCTAGACTCTGCACTCAAAGCATTACCCGATGTCTCACCAAAGCTTTTCCATCGCATTTCCTCACTAAGGATAGCACCGACAACATCATTAAACTTTAATGTACTAGATCCAAAAACAGAGTTACTAATGGCCATTACTAAACCATTCCAACTTTCTCGCAATGAGCACAACAATAACAGAGCTCTAACTTCATCATCAAAGTTTACCCCTACAGAACATAACTGACTTGTAACAGTATTAAAATCATTTAAATGGTCTGCAACAGATCCTCCTTCCAACATCTTCATATTAAATAACCGTTTCATAAGAAATACCTTGTTTGAGGCCGAGGGTTTTTCATATAGTTTCTCCAACGCCTTAATCAAACCCTCTGTAGTTGTTTCCTTCAAAATGTTGAAAGTGAACGACACTGTGAGGCACAACTCTACTGTTCCAAGTGCCTTTCTATCGAGAAGGTTCCATTCTTCATCTGTCATACCTGTTAGCATCGTTTTTTTTCCGCCCAATGGTAGGTACAGATCTTTCTCATACAGATAATCTTCCATTTGCATCTTCCACAGTGAGAATTTTTGGCCATTAAATTTCTCGACCCTAAACTTACCATCTTCTGCCATTTCTCCCACTCGAATGAGGAACCCTTATTTCCTGTGAGTTTATCAGCCAAATAGACCTTCAGCTCTCATACCAGTTGTTAGAAAATTATATATTACAGAGCAATGGAACACATAGAATACTGCAGAAGTATAAACACGAAAAACACATAAAACCAGAGAGACAGAGATATACGTGGTTCACCCAGTTTGGGCTACGTCCACCCCGAACAACCAATTCTTCCTTTCTATTATCTAGCAAAATGAAGAGACACGACCTACAATAGATCCGCTGTAATATCCTTTGTTTTCTCTCACAGTCTCACCTCTATGTTTCTTGCTCGGAGAATACACATCTATTACACAGCCTCAAATACAATGCCCTCATACAAAGAGAGGGGTTGCCTTCTAGGGAAAAAGCCCTAAACTAAACATAAGTTCTACCATTAGATCATCCACCTAATGAACGGCCCAGATTGACTAGAAATTACTATACTTTTACAAGGCAATTTTACATTTGTTTTTAGCTTCGGGGGTGCTGCCCTTGAAACCCCCGGTGGGGAACCGCTGGCCCCCGGACCCCCCAGTTGGGAGGGATCGGCCCCCCCAAACCCCTGCGGTGGGGAAAAGTCTCCCCATGCACCACCCCCCCACCCCACCCCCCCACATGGAAGGGTGTACCAAACTTCCTAGTATACATTATGGCTGAAAACAAGGACCTCTGAACAATCATGCTCCACACCCAAGAAAATCCCCAAGGGATTATGAACCTAAGGCAATATTATTAAACAAAAGGGACTAATAATATAAACTGAAGGGAATAATGAACCCAAGGGATTGATATAATAAACGCAAAGGAATAATAAACCAAAGGGATTAACACTAAAACCTCAATGGATTATGAACCCAAGGAACTATTAATATTAAAAAGTTAAAGAACGAAGAAAACCAATAATTTGATATTATAAACCATTGAGAATTAATAAAGTCAAGGGAAAAATATTAGAAACCAAAGGGATCAAAAATGGCAAGGGATTAATAGGAATTAATTTTTTAAACCCAACAGAATGATCAACCCATGTGACTATGAATATTATAAACCTAATGGATCAATAAACCCTAGGGATTGTTAATATTATGAAAGTAGCAAGTCAGTAAATTGAAGGTACAAAACATTGTAAATGTAAGGGATTAATATTAAACCTTAGGACTATTATTTAAACCTTAATAGTGGGGATTAATAAAACAAAGGAATATATGATAAACCGCAAGACAGGAATTATTAATATTACAAACTTTAAAGAACAAATAAATCTAATAATTTAATATTATAAACCCAAGGAAATAGTAAACCTAACCTAAGCCGTAAATCCATGGCATCAATATATAAACATAAATAATGCTATAACACAAAAATAAAAATAAAAAACATAAACCAAAACCAGTATAAGAACCACATTCCAAACCATAAAGCACTAAAACATGATAAATCATCACTACATTAATAATAACACATTTATATCACTACATTGTAAACAATAAATACAATTTAAGCCATAAATACATTCATATCAATACATGAATGTCTTAATAGTATAAATCTCAAGAATACTGATATAAACACCTAGAACATGAAATCCCAACAATAATACTATAAATGTAAACAATATTTTCATTTATGAAAAACGTGAACAAAGTGAAGGGATCCACACAAAAGACCACAACAATCCGAAATGCAAGAGAAAGATATAAAATAGTAACACTCTCATTGGAGCAAAGCAACATAAATGAAAAAAACACATATAAATTACACACATTGGATTTGAAGAAGAACAACATAATAGGACATTCTAAGACTTGAGATATATAATTTTGTACATGAAAACAACATTAGTGTTTAAAATAATCGATTTAACCAACATTGCAACCACAAAAATAACATTGAGTCTTAACATATATTTTTTGTTTTGTTTACATCAAATAATTCCACTACAAAATTGAAGTTCAAAACTATAAATAAGGTCACAATGTTATTAGTTGTATTTCATAGTGATATGGACTTCAATCGCTCCTCTTCCTTCTTCCTAATTGTAACATATGCGCTATCTTTCATCTTGGCATAACGTTGGAAAGAAAAAGGCGGTGCAATGTGTAAACCATCTACTGATTTCACTCTTGATAAGGTTGTGAAGGTAAGGCCTTGCTTCTCTCTATTCCCGATATCAACTAACGTTTGTTCTAAAGTCAATCCCTATGACTTGTGGATTGTAAGAGACCATGCAATATTCAAAGAAATTTGTTTTCGATTTTCTCTTATCACTGGGGTGATAAGGACAAGGCTTGGATTTCTTGCATCAAATGGAATACCAACATACTTATCAAAAACAATAGTTGTGAACATTGGAAGTCGAGGTGGCTTAGAGGTAGGTAGATAGAATATATCCTTAACAAAACCAAGTGCACCATTCACCGAGCTAGCTTCAACCCATAAATTACATGTCAGCATAACACTCTGACCACAACACAACAAACTTCATGGTCCAGTTGATCATCATCAACACCACCGATTTTTTAACACCTTCAATACTCAGCAACACATCGTGCAATTGGAGAATTTAATGATTTTAATATATGCCTATTATGCAAGGAGACCAAATTATTTTTTGGAAACATGTGAACTACTACATTAAATAAATCTCTTTCTGTAGGATGCAACCTCATATCAGCCCAAGACATAAGAAACTCCCAATCTTCAAGATTAGGTTCTACGTTTCTTATGTTATTGAGGACTCTACGAAAAGAAGATTGTTTCTCATTATTCCCTTGTTGGAAAAGGATTGTGTAAAGAGTGACAACAATGTTGAATTTTTTCCACAAGACTTTCCCTGTTGTATTACCTGCATAAAAGGCTTATCTCTAACAGGAGGCAGTTGGCCAAGGTCACCCACAAGGATGATGGATCTGCCACCAAAAGGACAATTTTTTTCTTTGGAAATGCTTCTTGTAATCGAGCATCTATTTGCATAAACAACCTTGATCCTATAAATCTCATTTCATAAATCAATATATATCTAACATGTCGCATTTCTTCTTGGAATACTGCAAGTGATTGCCCCTATAGTGCCTGCATATCTTTAGTTGAAATTTTTAGAGCCGAGTGTATTGTTTTTGCATGTATATTAAAAGCAGCTATTCTTGTTGGGGCAAGAAGAAGAAAAGGGCTTCTTCCATCACTTGACAAATTAGAAAGAGCTTTAAAAATACAATGGATAAGGAAGGACTTCCCAGTTCCCACAGTGCCCTGAATAATCATAAGAAGAGCTTCATGAATCTCATATTCAGCAAAGTGCCTTAAGACAATTTCAAAAGCAAGTCATTGTTTTTCTAACAAAGAATCTGGAGATGCAAACGTTTTGTTTGAAAGGTCGACAATATCACCCACTGATTTTTCATTCCTTATAAAATTAATAGCTTCCTTTGCAACATCATTAGAAATAGTTTTAATTTCCCAGTCAAAGGATATATCAAAGTCCCTTCGACCAAGTGTGTGAAGATCAGAAACATTCACAGCGTTTGGTGGAACCAAACGAGAAAAAATCTGTCATTCTTGAAAATCATCTTCAAGATTCATTTCCTGGTTAGAAAAATCACCATCTTCTTCATCTTCAATATTGTCTATAATTGATGGGTGTAGGTCAACATGCCATGCTCGATAGCGAAAATTCCTCCAACTTTCAATAATAATTTTAGCTAAAAGGCCAATTTATGTAGGAATGTCACGAAATGGCTTGTACAATACCAATTATATCCAGCAAAAGGTTTCAAATTCCTTTGAAGCCTCACTAAGAATAGAATAAAACTGTGGCCAAACCCAAACAATAGCATGAACATCTCTAGGCTTCCATGGATCTTGTTTATGCTTGCCATCAAATGTCCAAGATCTTGTTGTTTCTATCAAAGATAGATGTTCAAGGAAAAAAGGTCTCTTCTGATAATGTTAAACGAAAGTATTCTAAAATGAACATTGCAATCCATCCCTTGATACTTTCCTAAAAACCTTTATTCCAACATTTAAGGAAGCAAATTTCCAACTACAAACAACAACAGGTAGCTTAAGAAACATATGGCATGTTTCTTGTGCTTCAATGTCACGGTCAACAATCATTTCTGCAAGAAAATTTCTATATGCACATAAATCATGATCCTCAGAGCCAATAGAATTTGAAATTCTAGTTAAAATATGATGATAACTTTCAGACCTTTTTTCTGCTTTCGATGCATACTTAGTAATGTATTTCAAGATAGCATAGTGAGAAAGCACTTGCTGGAAATCACCATTTGCACGCCACATTTTTAGAAGGTCAATGTTATGCGCATTAAGCATGTCATCATTCTTGCTAGCTCATATTTTTTTCTTCCTTGATCATCTATGAAAAAACTTGATTCACCACAAAGATCCCATGGAGCATTGTACCGACATGTTAGAATAACGCCTTTTTTGCATAAACAAGAATCCACAGTACACTTTGTGTGCCTTTGGAAACGGTTTAACAATTCTTTGTAGTCATTATGAGGATTAGAAGAGAAAATGTTACCAGTATTCAACAGGCAAGGGTCATAATTGAGGCTTCGTGGAACCATTATGTTGCGATGATGTATGTCATGAAGATTCCATGTAGTTACATATTTGTTGAAGAATATCTTTGCAAGTTGTACATCAGAACTATTTGACCAATCAAGTATTTCCATGTCAGGAGCACCTTCCAACCATAGGAAACCATGGATCTGTGTTGAACCTCTATGTTCCCACTCATATCTGAAATAAATGAAGATATAGTTACTACAAAAAATATAAATAGAATCATAATAAAAGTTGAAAAAGTATAGAAAAAATTCAACAAAAACATGTACCAAAAGTCTTTAGCTTTAAGATATTCTTAGATAAATTCCTCTCGAAAAATATTAATCTATGGTGCATAAATGTTGCAACAATATGAAGGTACTGGATAACATTCTCAATTCTCATATGATGCTCATTTGAAGAACGATAATGTCAATGTATGGGCATGAGGTTATGCAACTCTGGGCACTTTGTGTCAGTTGCACTCAAAGTATAAAATAGAGATGGACATCCTAACTGTGTAATCATGTTCGTCAATTCAGATCGAAACTTAGTCCACTATGCCCTTGTACCTCTCAGAGAAGAACCAAACCACATAAGATGCTCAACCAACTTATTCTTTGGTAAATCAGATAATTGGTGATGCAACTCCTCAACTGTTGTAGGTGAGTTATCATGTAAATGTTTCTTTACAAAAACTGCAGTAGTTTCTTGGCTCCGATGTTGCATTATCAAGTTTAATAGGTAATATTGAAAGCGAGGATGGCTTCCAAATCTCTGATCATAGTACCTATGAAGATGCAATGCATACTCATGAAGTTCAACATTACAAATACGTGGTTGCAACCAATCAACATCACCAGTGGGGAACAATGTTGGGAATGCCATATCGAATAACCCCTCTATATTATATTCATTCACTAGAGAGGTTCCAATAGTAGGCCAATCCATGTCTTGAACATGTGAAGAATGAACATTATCAAGAAATGCTCTAATTTCTTCCACTTCTCTTCGTTCCATTTGGTAGGTCAGAAACAAAGGAAGAAGGATGAGAGGGAAAATGGTCAACATGAAACTCTTCATTATTAGTTTCATTGATCTCAAATTCTTCAATATGACAATCAACAAATTTAAGCCTGGAGGAGAAATCTATTGATCTTTCAGGCAGAGCATTCACCGAATCATAATCAATTACAACATCTCGATAGTATTGATCACATTGGATTTTGAAAAGAAATGCATCCATCACTCGATATATTTTGACATAACATTCATAATATTTAGACTCAGCGCCATGTCTCCTCACAATTAGAAAGTCAATATCTTCAACACGTCGGGGAAGGCTTTGTACAATTGTAGAAATATCTTGAGGAAAGCTAATTGTATGACCACCATACTTATATTGCCCACCTCGAGCATGTGTCACTTGCAAAATGGGATTCACATGTGACATTAGCATTTCTTCAACTTGAGTAAGAACTCTTAAAATATGAGGTTGCTCACCAGGATCAATGTTATTATATCGACAAAAATGATGGGCTCCTCTTTCACTCCTACATCGTCTGCAAATAGGTCCTTCAAAATGTTTCACAACAAGGATTATGGGATATGATTCTTTTAAAATGTGGCATATCTCGACAGCTGACAAGCTATCTACCTTTGTTGAAACCTTTTATGCATTGCAATCATGTTTTCATCAAAATGAATATGATCTCTACTCGCTGAACCATGTTGAAAACCATTTTGATGACTAAAATATCTTCTAACATTTACTTCATCTTTAAGAACATGAGATTCCCTTCAGAAATCTGAAGCATGTGGAATGGATCTATGAGAATGTCTTTCCAAATTTATGGTGTGCATTTCGTGAACCTGAGAGCATGTAAAGGTCTCTTTGTGATAAAAAGACTTTAAACTTTAACTTCCAACTAATTATAAATGAAGAAAATGAAAAAGAATCAAATTCATTCAAATTTTACATTTGTGTCTTCAAGTGGATGAGGGTTATGAGATGGTTGCTCTTGGATTCTAAGAACAGTGGATGGGACATTTTTGGATGTAGTTTCTTTGCCTCTATCCAAATGAGTTGTTTCCTATTTTAAAAAAATGAAATATGCTATAAAACTAAATGTCCAAAAAAGAAAGATTCAAAAATGTAAAACCATCTAATACATTGAACATCTACATTAGTTTTACAAATTGATCTTTTGGATTCCAATTCACCAACCTAACGAGATGAGATCATGGTTTCTCCATGAAATGCTACAAAACACAATTTCAAGGCAAATGTAAATGAGAAAATGAGAAAAATATCAAATGCCCTCAACATTTACATTTGTTTGGCGATGTGGATGAACCCAATGAGATGGTTCCTTTTCACTTCTAACATCAGTAGATGTAACATCTATAAAGTTAATTTGTATGCCTCTATTCGAATGTCTTCTATCCTATTCCAAGAAAATAAAATATGCCATAAAATTCAATGTCTAAGCAATTAGAAATTTAAAAAATGAAAAGCAAATCAACATTGAAAAATTATATTAGTCTTGAATGTAGTAGAACAACCACTATTGCAGCAAAAACCAAAATATAATTGTGTTACCTCAATTGTGCGACGCAAAATGCTATTAGGGATGACTGATTCTCTTGGTGGGACCACATTACTTTGAGAAGGGAGATTTGAAGGTCTTTTGTTTTGAGCAGCTGGATCCAAATTATCAAACAAATGTCCAAGTAAACTATCATCGAAATCATCACACAAAATGTCATCGTTACCTCCACCATGGATGTTTTGCAACCTTTTCCCATTATAACATGCAATTGGACACACCAAAGGGTTAGAGTGGACATTTGCATGCATAATATTGATATGGCATTCTTCCCGATTCCAAGATGTTTCCCCAATGTTATGAACATTTTCAGAAAAGCATCGAACAACAAGATTATGTTGAGGAGGAGCATATCCTGATAATGAACTATCAACACGAAATGTTCTTTCCATTATATTTCCCATACTATGATACTTACAAGGAACTACAGAATCATTTTGAAGAGTGGCTTCACTCGTTTTTCTCTTATATGTAGCTCTCCTATGCTCATTTATGGCATCCTTATTTTTTTGATACTGTAAACGGTGACTTTCATTAGACCTCTCATGTGATTGTGATGACAAAGTTCTTTTTCTTGTACGCATGCTTGTGCCTTCAAATGACATGTCTACAATGAATTTTAATTATTCATTATGGAATCATAAACATAGAACATAAAAAGTGTATATCTTATTTCTTTCCAACCATATAAACTTATCAAAATGTATAACGCTTTTTCCAAATACCTAAAAAAAAAAAACAAAAATTATCAAAATGGCAAAAAAAGAAATGAATTCTTCCAAATGGCTTAAACAAAAAAAGAAGTCTAAATTTCCATGTATCATATTATAATCGAAATGGAACCCATATTATTGCGACAAAACAGTCTAAAAATTTGGAACTTTATATACTATCAAAATATAAATATTAAAATGAACATAAACATATAACATTGTTTGAGAATCAATGAAAAAAACTAATACAAATATAATGTATAACATAAATCATAGAAATTATAGTTATACAAACAAAGAAAAAATCATAACATCAAGAAACATATACATGTAAATAAGAAAACTTTAGCGAAAACAATATTAAATATTTTACATCACAAAGATCGATACAAACATAATTTTAAAGTATTACCATAAAGACACATAGTATGTATAGAGGCAAAAATGGAAATATTTTCCACAACCACAGAGAGTATATAAAATGCAAATATTTATAAGAACTCCTAAGAATACTAATATCCTAATAATCCATCACCATACCCAATGGTGGAATCTCATCAACAGAATCCATACAGGCAACAATTGCAAAAACATCTCCATACTTAATCAGATCATTGCAGTCCTCTTGTGTTGGGCACCAAAATTGAGACATCTGCTCATTAGTTAAATTATCAATATCTATTGGAAAACATATGTGACTTACCATGTCATATAATAGGAAAGGAACTTCACTACAGTTGCACATAAGAACCAGACCATCGACTATTCGGAACAGAAGATAGCCAGGACATTTGCTATTTATATCTGCAGAAATTTATTCCAACAACTTCCATCTAAAACCCCAAACATCTTTAAAGTAGTCAATTCTTTGTTCAACACACGATTGACAAAATTGGAAATGATCTGATTCTTCAATTAACCATACAGAAGTGGATCCATCATTGACAAGGCATATCAATTGAATCATGTATATTGCTAATGACATACAATGTATGTCACTGATTGGAACAAATGAAAAACCCCACTCAGTTTTTATTACATCAAACCAGTAGATTGTATACCCGTACCAAGGATAATATTCATACTCCTTCTCGCGATATAGCCAAAACAATTTACTTTTATAAAACACTACATTCTTGGGCGTTTAAGTGCCACCAAATGGAACAACACCCCTTTTGCATACCCTATGAAGACTGTTACAAAGATAAAATTCAGACTACATTCCGTCATAGATATGTTTTAGAACAACCTAATCATATTTTTTGTTGCTTACATTTTCCAATAATGAAAAGAACCCTTAGTCTCCGATTCGTACTGGCCCTATGTTTTTAAACTTATTTGTAAATGGATTCGTTACAAAATAGTTGTGTGTTTGGGAGCATTCTGTTGGTAAGGATAAAACCACCATTGGTCCAACAATACACTCTACTATGTATATTGAATCTATGAATCCCAAATGAAATTGATATATGTGGCCATTTTGATTAAGGTATTGGGCAGCAAAACAATTGTCTTCACTATTGAGGAAATGAACAAGAAATCCAAATTGGTTCATGGAGACATTCATGCAACGTGAAAAGAAAGAAGTTTTCTGCAAAGAATTCTTCCGTTTTTTACATATGGTGCCATACTTTATCACAACCGATAAAGGGAGCCACAGCAAGACAAGTTCAAAAATTTTGAATGGAAGAGAACCCCAAATAGCTAGATCCATGATGAAACAGTGAAATAACCTAACAGTAAAAAAAAAAAGGCATTTGATATCAACGAAACAATTTAATGTTGAATAAAATTAAAAGTAACATAAATACATAATTTTCCACACACAATTTTCCATTTTGTTGGGACTATGTTAAATGAAAACATAGTAAAGGATCATGAATCCACCATGATGATAGACACAGTTGAAATAGCCATGGAAGTTATTGAGACAGTCACTAAGAAGGAAGGACATCTACCGAAACATGTTAAGAAGGAAGAAACCTATGCATAGGATTTAACCTTGGGAGAAGGAACACTTACAGAGGAGTGTTTTACATAGTATGACCAATCTTTTGACGTTGTCAAAAGTATGGAGAAGTATCTTTCAGAAGATAAAACTCTGAAGTAAAGGAGGATGGAGAATGTCTCTTAAATGAGAGAAGTAGTGATTTATTGCAGCAGAAAGAGTTTGATAATACATTGATATTTCATACTATGACAACACAGAAACAAGTTCTTATGCAAGAAGGGTATGAAGTTCAGTTTGAAGAGCTGATATGTGGAGCAACAGTTGAGATTGTTGAAAATTATGATTTCCAAACTAATAATTTGTGTATAAATGCAGGAAACATAAGTAATGATGAAATACTTATAAAGTGTCACAGAGAAATTGCATTTCTTACACTTACTTTGTAATTATGTATTGATTTATATATATGTCCAGAGATTTAATCCCAAATTGAATAAGTGTAAGCATCGAATGGTGGAAGATGAGCGAACTATATCATTATGTATATATGTATGTGTATATGTATGTGTATATGTATGTGTGTGTGTGTAGGTGAAGTGCAGTGATCACACAAAGAATACATAAAGAGGAGGATCGAGATGGGGTATTGAATCCATTAGAAGGACCAATCAAAGCTTAGGAGGAAGAGTGCGCGGCAAAATAACAGTGGGACGAAACCTTTAAAGAAGAGCAAAAATGAAGACTTAGCATAAATTCTAAGTAAAAGTAACGAGCGAAGGAGCGAAGATTGATGCTCAGGAACCGTTAGAACTAGGAAGATAAATGGCTGAGATCGAATCAGGAAGGTGAAATATTGCATCGGCAGGGTCATTATACAGTTTAATTCCCGCAAATGGAAAACCCAATTACACTAAGAAAAGATGAAAAAAAAGTTTGAATCAAGTGTCGGACTTGAAATATTATAGGGAATGGTTTATATCCCTATTGGGTCTGTAAAGATATCGGATCAATGTATGGAAGTGCGAGTATGGCATTGAGATTGAGTGATATGTGATCACACGACTTAATCTAAACCGTCGAATTGCATATCGGATCGACGGTCAAGATCTGATCGCAAATCACAATCGAAGGAAGCGGAGATCGGAGTGCGTAATGGAAAGGCTTGGGGAGCCAGAACCAATGGGCCTATAGTGGAGAATCTATCAAATTTGAGATCCGCTATATATGATTCAGAGCAAGTTTCATGTGTAATCCATATAATTGCGTTAAAGTGGTTTAATGCTAAAAAATATGTTAACGTTTCGATATCGCATATCGGAGTGGAAGGGGTGACGAAGATATATATATATATATATATATATATATATATATATATATGACCGTGGAAGGAACGATGGCCGATTGTGATGAGGTTAAACCTCGAGAAACGTGACAAGCCTATACGGAAGGGTGGAAAGGTATGTTTATGCAGGAATTTTCCTTCGTAAATGGTTTATAAGGAAATATGCACTGATAAGAGATTTATGTGTTAAAAACATATGTAACCAAAGGTTTTGTAAAGGTTGTGAAGTGATTTTAAGTCCCGATAGAGGAGAAATAATGGAAGGCTTTACGAAAAGGGTGTATAAAGGTAAACGAAGGATTATGATAATTTAAAGTCCCGATAGGAAGGATGTGGCCTAAGGGTTAGGCTATGTGGGTATAAAGTTCCGATAGAGGGTTTTAAAGTGGGGTGATTGAGTTCTAATTCAAAGGAACTGTAGGTAATAGGGCCTTAACCATTCATGTCTAAAACTTTGACTCCTTAAAGGGTTAAATCCCTAGGTCAATGTATTTATGCATCTGTATGCATACTGTGGATATTTGCAGGGGTAACCCTATGTCATATGTTTTAATTATGTAGTTATTTTAGTGAATTAATTATTTTAGTGAATTAATTATGTAGTTATTTTAGTTATTATGTTTTAATTATGAATGTAATGTTTTAATCCAAAATTGAAAAGATTTGTCTCAGGGATTACGAATCATTATGAATCCAAAAATATCATTATTCTGTTATATAATTATATTATTTCTTTCTTTCAAAAAAAATGCTTAAACCATTCTCAATAGCGAACAATTATAGTGAACAATTAATTAGGTTAATTATGAGTAATTTAAATATATTTACAAATAATATAGACTTATTCATAAAGTAATACGAATACAAAGACAATATTGATATGCAAATAACAGTCATAATAACTTGTGAATTATGACTGAGTAATGTACTCTGCATATCATAGATGCAACCAGAGTGCGCAGTAATTAACCAAAGGAGAAGAACCTGAAGAAAACCCCAAAAACATGTCGCAGTGGTTTTTAAATAGTGTAAGTGGATTATCGGGCGGATGAAGAATGGTAAGTGGTATCGGAGGGCGAGCACTCGATTCGACTTAGTGTTTGACACGTGGCAGCGAGCAGAGTGGGGAAACTGCTTTATCGGGCGGTTAAACCTCATGCGTGTTGGCAACCCGAAACCAATGTAAAGCATTGGATCTGCGAGAGTAGATCAACGATGGAGGATAATGTGAAGGCCCATGAGTGGACCTAACCATATTTAACCCAAAACCAATGTAAAGCATCAGATCTGCGGGAGCAGATCAATGGAGGAGGATAATGCGAAGGGTGGTTTTTAAACAGTGTAAGTATATTATCAGGTGGATGAAGAATGGTAAATGGTATCGAAGGGCGAGCACCCAATTCCACTTAGTGTTTGACACATAGTAGTGAGCAGAGTGGGGAATCCGCTTTATCGAGCGGTTAAACCCTGTGCATGTTGGCAACCCGAAACCAATGTAAAGTGTTAGATCTGCGGGAGCAGATCAACGGTGGAGGATAATGTGAAGGCCCATGAGTGGACCCGACCATATTTAACCCGAAACTAATGTAAAGCATTGGATCTGCAGGAGCAGATCAACGACAGAGGATAATGCGAAGGGTGGTTTTTAAAAAACGTAAGAGGATTATCTGGAAGATGAAGAATGGTAAGTGGTATCGGAGGGCGAGCACCCGATTCCACTTAGTGTTTGACACATAGCAACAGGTGAAGTGGGGAAACCACTTTATCAGGCGGTCAAACCCTATGCATGTTGACAACCCGAAACCAATGTAAGGCGTTGGATCTGTGGGAGCTGATCAACGACAGAGGATAATGCGAAGGCCCATGAGTGGACTCAACCATATTTAACTTGAAACCAATGTAAAGCGTTGGACTGCGGGAGAAGATCAACGGTGAAGGATAATGTGAAGGCGCATGAGTGGACCGAACGATATTTATAAATGTGAATGTATAAATTTTGAGATCCGCTTATATGGTTCGGAGCGGAAATTTGATGTATTTCCTTTGTATTTCCATAAAGTGTTGTGCCAAGGCCTTTTATGTAAAAGTGTTATTGAAATGTTCACTAATATATAACCTCGAGCAGTATTTCGAGCGGAAAAGTAGTGGTAAGTGGTATCGAAAGTTTTGGCTCCGATTCCACAAATCGGAGGACACGCAGTAGCGGAGGAGTGTGGGGAAACCACTATATTGGGCGGTTAACCCCCATGTGTCTTATCAACCTAAAATCTACCATGAACCACTAGATATTTTGCGAGAAGATCAACAGTAGAGAAGTAATAAATTTTGGGAGAGCGTTTAAGAAAAGGACTAGAAGCTTATTTTTTCTACGGGCTAGTGTTATCACGGAGATTTTATACACAATCAATTCCCTTCTTTTTTTCTACAAGCTAGTCAACTCATTTGAATTAAAGTGGAAAAGTATCGCCAAAGGAAAATTTGTACATACCTGTAAGATCAATTTCTGAATGCCATTGAAACCTAAAAAAATAGTAAGGAATAATTGAATCACACATGAACTACACCAAATTATCAGAGACAACCACGAGAGCATGGAAACAATGAAAAAAACAATCACTGAGAAAGCGTTTCTCGAATGCTGAAACCTGAAAAAATAGTAGGGAATAATTCAATCAAACACGAACTACACCAAATTGTCAGAGACAACAACGAGAGCTTGGAAACAAATAAAAACGCAATCAGAGAGAAAGTGTTTCCCCAATGATGAAACCTGAAAAATAGTAGGTAGAGAAAAGGAAGGCTATGAAAGATTTGTCACATTTTTTACCAGATACAAGCTGAGAGAAGCCAACAGTCCAGTTTTCCTTCAACAATTCCAACAAACTTAAGGGCTAACAAAAAAATGCATGCATCCAACGAGCATTTGATTATAATAAATGGAATGGGCTTAATGACAATATGAAAAGCTCAAGATCGAGTGGCCTTGTTATTCTATCGAGCATGATTAGGAGACTTATTTCCATTGCGGATTAATGGAACGATGGGTGGAATGGTGAAATTGATGGACACATGTTCTTTGGAAAAAACAGTTGGAAAATGGTTGGAGACGCTTAAGTTTAAGAATACGAATAGACATATGTTTCATAATCGGGTTTGAATATATGTTTTATAATTTATTTTAAATATATTTCCAAGAGCTGAAAAAACACTTGGAAAATGGTTCAAGACACATAAGTTAAAGAATGTAAACAGACATATGTTGTAGAACCAATGCCGCTTGGAATATATATTTTATAATTTTTTTATATACATTTCTCACTGATCAACGTAAGTGGTTATCAACAAGAGGCACAGTAAATTTTTAATCATGCTTTGTAAAAAATTAATTTAAGTATGGTTTAAACATGTGATCTAGACATGCAAGAAAGTTATTGTTGAAAATTTCATTCATTGATTTGGTGATGACTATGAGAATATACTGGCATCTTTCAATTTAGGCCATCCAATCAATAGGATTAATTAAGAAAATGATTAAGTTTTTGATTCCGATAAAGGGATGCCTATTGGCGTAAATATTAAAATATACCATGGTTTTAATCTGACATGCTCTTCATTTTTTTTGTTTTTCTATCCCCGTCACACTCTCTCGCTCCAGAAATCGCGGACCACAGCCTCTTGATTTTTCTTTCTTTTACATATGTGAAATCTTCCATCAATCATTGGCGCAACTGCCCCAGTACTCTACTGCGCCACTACAGTATGGGACAGTACCATACACCAAGTCTTTCCACACCTCACAGCTCTTCTATCTCACGGCATTCTGCGACATATAATTCCAGAAGCTTTCTGAGCTACTCCAACCCTTGCATGCACTTGAACTTGGGACATCGAAGAACCGCCAACAACAATAAATTTTCCAAACCTGGCAAATATTCTACCTCAACGCGATTAGAAACATATAGCAACATATAACATATAGTAAATTTTCCAAAGTTGACAACTCTTCTATCTTCAGTTTACTACATCCATCGACTATCAACAACCACAAATATGTCTGATGTTCTAGAGATGGAAACAGTTATATCTCATCACAATTACTAAAGTTTAGTGTTCTAAGCTTTGGGAGGTGTTCCAATGCTTGTATGCTCTTGAGTTTGCTACATCCATTGACATGCAACTCCTACAAATATGTCCATGTTTCAAGACTGGTGAGCTCATCTAATTTCTCACCATCATAGATACCACAAAGCCTTCCTACTTGCCTCAATTCCTTACAGCCACACAAGTAAAGTTCTTGAAGGTTTCGGCAAACTCGTTCAATAAAGGTTACTTGCCTTATCTGTACTCTACATAGATATAATATATGGAGCCTATCGAAGCCAAACATAGGTTCGTCATTGGAGTCATCCAATTCATTCAATGTTGCTACTCTTTCTCTTTCTTGTTCAGGTGTTTTAAATGGAAGTTCACCCAATGGAAAATATTCTATGAGAAAGTATTCGAGATTGTTTAGCAGGAGAACATCATGTCATATATTTTGTATCCCACAGGAAATCAACCTCAACTCTGTGAGTTGAGTCAATCGTCCAAAAGTATCCGGCAAGCATTTCAATCCTGGGAAATTTTTCACCCAAAAATACTTCAGGCTATTGAGGTAATCGAGGGAATAAGGAAGCACTTCCAAAAAGTGGTCCCCTAACTGCAGAACCTCTAACTTGCATAGATCTCCAATATCTCTTGGTAGTTATTTTAACTAGCATCAAACAAATATAATTTTTCCAGGATTCATTAATGTGCGACCTGGGGACACAATTTTTTCACCTTGGAACAACATGAAAGATCCAAGAATTCTAGCGTGGTAATATTTCCAAGTGTCTCTTTGGAAATGGTCACATTCCTACATTCATTCGAAGAGAGACATTTGAGTCGAGTCAAATTCCCAAAAGAATTTGGCAGCGTCACCAAGCAAGAAAATAAGACAAATCGATGGAGTGGAGGTTTGGTATCCTTTCAATGGAATCGGACAACATCTCCAAACTAGTAGCATAAGACAAATCGATGTGCTGAATATTTGTTAGCTTTCCTAGGCAATCAGGCAACGATCTCATTCTTGTGAAATGTCTTAAGACCAAGTATGTCAAAGAGAGCATATAACAAAATTCCTCTTGCAAAGTTTTGAGTTGGATAGTATTGTAATAATCCACAACAATCTTTTCAAGGTACTATAGATGTCCTATGGACTTTGGAAAATCTAAAATGGGAGCGTAGATGTTTAACTCTCATAACTGGAGGGGCGGCTCCAATGTACACATTTCCACTGTCAGAATGATTTCGAGATGATTTTCATCTACAAATTGAGATTGAAATAAAAGAAGTATAAACACCCAAAATTGCGTACCTGAGATTCCTCTTGCCACAAGGTTTTCAATCTGCTTCCTCTCACTTCTAAAACACTTAAATTTTCAGGGGAACCCAGAAATGCAAGAAAGAATAGGGGCATTTTTACCAGCAAAGCCATATCAAATGTGGTGACTGCACCCTCCTCAATATAGCTTGTACATAATAATATGATTTTCGTTGTCCAGTTCCAGAAGAAACTTTCTCTCTAAATTTGAAAAACCCACCACTCACCATATTCTTTTTGTTGTATCCATTGTTGGAGGTACTACAAACCTAGGACCTTCATTACTACTGGTCAGCACCAGTATTGCAGCAATAATGTTGCAACTCCTGGGGCTTCCTACTTTACTTTTATCAACCCAGTAGTTCGTAACAAACTTGGAAGCGACGGTGCTGTATGCACAAGTGTTAGCTCTTACTGCAAGCTGTCACTTGGTTAGCTAGCACAATATCACTAGGAGATTCAAGCTAGCTTCTATTAATTTCCAGAAGAATATTTTAACTGTAATGAAAGAAAGCTAACTTTAAAAAGGCAATTCTACTTGCAGAAAGAGAAGGAAGACTGAAATGTAACGCAAACCCTAATTTTTTCAACTAACCCTACTTTTGCAATAAAAGAGATGAAAAATGATGAAATGAGTGTCATTGACTACTAAAAATGTAAATTACATCTATTCAAGCTACTTTTGAAAGGAAATGAGAAGAAAACATCTTTTTATGCTTTTGAGTTTTTTTATGTTAAATTATTATGCTTGTAATTTATCTGATTGTCATTGTGCAGAGTTTTGGTGGCGAAGGACGGTAGATTTTGTTTTTGCAGAGGTGGAGGAAGGTGTGGAGAGGTCATAACAAGCCCCTAGTACTCTTCTGAAGACTTCCCCTACAAACAGACTTCGAAAAATCACTCACAGGAAATTCTATAGGAGGCTGCAGGGGATCTACAGGAGGAGGCTGAGACCTATTTTTGGAGGTTTTGAAGGTGGAAAAATGATGGGAAAGGGTAATTGAAGGCTATATGAAAGTTTTGAGGCATCTATAGCTTTCCAAGGAAGATCAAGAGGTAACATGATGGTTGGATTTGTTCAAATGGAAAGAGGGAAGCTTATGGAGAAAACTGTAGAAATTAGGGAAGATTAGTGAAGTGTTGCAAATCACTTGGGAAATATGTGAGAAGTGAGTTGATGTTAGCTACTTTATGGATTTATGCTGAGTTGAGGTGCCCTGCAAGAGATCTGCACATTTACTTATGAAAATTGTTCAAATAAAGGACTAACTATACCATGAAAACATAACTTTTTCTAGCTTGACCTAATTTCTGACCTACAAACAGAAAATGCTGAATAGTAACCTTTGAACAGAAAAGAATGAAGAGATATCTATTGTAAAATAACATGAAATGATCTAGGCAACTGAATCTGAAGCAATACATTAATCTTTCCAAATCAAGTCTTCACACTAGAAATTGCATGGGAGAGCAAAAATGTGTTTTTGGCGGCAACAGTAGTACCTTGACCTCGAATCATAGTCCCAGAAAGGGAGAAGGAGATCAAGGCCTAATGTTGGCTATTTTTAATCTTAGCCTATCACTACTTTAAACTACTTGAGCAATTGAAACAAAAACAGCTATGCAGACCATCAAAAGCAACATATTCTAAACAAGGTAAAATGAATCTATGTAACAGAAATTAACTCATGAACTGAAGAAAAAAACATATAAGTATAAGGCAAGAGGTGTTGGGAAGCTTGGGTTGGGCCCTAGCCCAAGATCTTCAACCCTCTAAAAGAGATCAGTGCTGGCTCAAAAACTATTTCATCTCCATTATCAAAAATAAAAGTCACATTACATAAACTGTTCTAAAAAAGGAAGCTCGAAAATAAGCTGAACAAGTGTTGCACAAAAGTGCAAAAATTCTACTGATGACTGGCTAAAATCCAACTAAAAAAATTGAGCATCTAAGCCCTACTATTTTTACACTCGAGCCTCCAACATCTCTCCTAAAATCAAGAATCCCGGCTTTCCAAAACCACAAATAAATATCAGTCCTCCTTTACTTGCTCGACTGCCCCTTGGATGCACTAATGTGGATGCTTGTGCTCTGCGTTTGTGATGGAGAATTCGAGGTAAGGGTTCATAAATGAAGTGGACACCCCCTTACAAATCCTCTTCCCTATTTTCCTCAAATATTGGCTGCCCAATGCTCGTAAATCCTTTTACTTTGTCCAAAAGTGACCAAAAAATCTGCATAAAGCACACATTAGACTTCATGGCATAATGACTAACCCAATTCACTCTATTAGCATAAATATAATAAAAAACATGCAATAAAAAAAAGAGAATGGTGGATTAAGTCTAATTAAGAGGCAAAATGAGCCCATATAATTACCCATTTTTGGGGCTCATCAACTAGCACATGTGAACCCTTAGTTAGAGCATGGGACTACATGCAAGATCCTTTCTGCATGATTTACTCCCTGATTTGCTCCTCCTTTCACTCTAGAACTCGATAGTTCTCTCTGGAACTTGTTGTAGGTGTTGATTCCTCTCATTGATCACCACTATGGCACATCACCTTGTGATCTTCACCCAGTAATGCTATATCATGAGCATTGTAACCTATTTTCTTAATCAATCATTCTTTTTTGTTCTTTCGATTCTTTTAGTGTTTTTGCTCTACAAAGTTGTGTGTTCAACCTTTACTAGCAATATTCATCTGTGCAAGTTATCTAACACATTTACATGGTATCAGAGCCCATAGGTTGCTAGATAAAAGGTGCACTAGTACTTTATTTTGCAGGCATTACAAATTGGAGATCAAAGATTGATAGAAACATAGAGTTTCCCAAAGCATCAATCCTAACACCGTACAACTATCACGAACGGAAGGATGAAATGGCTTGATACGATCGTCAAAAAGGATTGTACAGGATTACCATGGCTACAGAAGTCGAACCCACTTCAGCCATAGAGAAATCCAAGTACCTCAACTGCATGGATGAGGCCCACGGATCCATATGCATGTGCATCTCCCTAGAGTTGCAGTTTCATCTATCTGCCTACAGTACTCCCAATGAGATTTGAAAAGAGGTTGAAGAACTCTACGAGAAACAGGATGAGATGAAATGACATCTTCTCGAAGTGGAGCTGCTCCCATTGGATCCATGAAACTATCACAGAATTCAAGACTTCTTCACCAAATATAATGATCAATTGCTACAACTCAAGGGTTGTGGAATTGACAAATCCAAGGAGGAGAGTCGCCAAGTTCTCTCTATTATGTCAAAGCTCAGACCATAGTACTTTGTCTTTGTGTCTACATTTTATTAGGTAAGGCTCACAACAGATAAATCGTACACTATGCCTTCTCTAAAATAGTTCATGGAGTCCCTCACTTTTGAGCAAGATAAACTCATTGGCATGGGGAAAATCAAACCTCCAAAAGTGCATGCACTTTCTGTGCATGATGGCAGCCACAATAAAAATCACAGATCTGATTCAAATCAGAAAAATTAGCAGCAAAAATACAAGGGAAAATTGCATTCCCATCTAAAGAAGGAAAGGTACATCAATCCCTTCAATGACTCCTCTAGCCGCAGAAATGAGAAAGGGAAGAAAGGAGACAAATGCACCTACTTTCACTAAGGATTCCATCTGAAATCCTCCAGCATGAAGAATTAAATTGACCAAATGGTAGAAATCCTTCAAGATCACAACCTTGGGGACCACATCCCTCAGGGCACCAAGAAGAAAACTGAGGATCCACCACATGAGAAAGGTAACAATTTTCATGCTTTAGTTGCAATTAACTCTTCCCCTTATGCATGGATTATATATTATGGTGCATCACATCATATGGCGACTGCAAAGGAAGCCTATTCCTCTTTGGATGCATGCAAAGGACCTCCCATCCTCATGGGATATGACTCACCTATTGAGGTCACGGAAAAGGTAGAGTGGAACTTTTACATAGAAGCTTTGAAGATGTGCTTCATGTTCCAAAACTTTCAGTAAACCTACTTTCAATTTATTAGATCACTCATTTTGGCACCAAAAAGAGAGTGGAATTCACTCCCGATGCAGTGAACATATATGACCTACATAGCAGCTCCAAAATTGCAACAGGTGAGGTAAACAATGGAGCTAGACTGTATACATTTTCTAAATTTATTGAATCTGAATCCTCCTTATCTCTTACACATGTTGATGATAGTAGTAGGATTTGGCACGAGAGGTTTGGTCACTTAAATTGCATGTATATCCAACAGCTAAGCAAGCATGAGATGGTGGAAGGCTTGCCAGATATTAGTTTCTCCACAGGAGTTTGTGAAGGGTGTGTCCTTGGCAAACATCCTAGAGAAAAGTTTGACACTGGAAAGACTCACAGAGAATCCTCTCCTCTAGATCTAATCCATAGTTATCTCATAGGGCCTTTTCCTCATCCTTTCATCAACAAATCAAGGTATGTTCTTACATTTATTGACGATTTCTCATGGTATACTTGGGTGTATCTTCTTAGGGCTAAATCTGAAGTTTTTGCGCACTTTGAAGATTTCAAAGCACTAGTTGAGACACAGTCAGTGAGAAAGATCAAAGCCCTCCTTAAAGACAATGGCAGGGGGAATATGTTAACACAACACTTCAGAACCTTTGCCTTGAGCCTGCATATAGTTGCAACACACAATTACATACACTCCATAGGAGAACGGAGTTGCTGAGAGAAAGAAGCAATCTCTCAAAGAGATGGCTTCCTGCATGCTACATGCCAAGTCACTACCTCATAAGCTATGGGTTGAAGCACTTAATTGTGCTAACTACATCCAAAATATATCTCCTCATAGATCTTTCAAGAATCAAACCCCCTTTGAGGCTTGGAGCAACACTAAACCAGAGGTCACCCACTTCCGTGTTTTTAGCTCCTGAGCATGGGCTAGGATCCCCTCTGAAAAGAGGAAAACTCTTGATCCACATACCATTGAGTGCATCTTTGTTGGATATCGTGATGGTGTGAAGGGATATTGACTCCTAATTTCCTCTACGGAAAATATCATCATTGAGCGAAGTGTCAAATTTGAGGAAAGTCTCTCACATGCACCTCAATTGCCGCATGCAGATACCTTTTATCTACCTCATGTCTGAGATGATGACTCAGTACACTAAGATGTAGATACAGAGCATGTAGATGTCGAGGTAGAGCATGAATATGCAGAGACAGAGTCTTCAGATACAAATCCAGTGCATGCATATGATGATCCACATCCAAGCCCAGATTGGGCTTCCAGCAGTGAATCAACTTCCCCTGTCATAAATGAGAGAACAAGGAGCTTAAGTAATATATATGCAAAAGACCACCCAGCTGCTAGAAATGGTCTTGTGGGGGATAATTCTGATCCATGATGGATTAGCTCTGAGTTTATTGAGCCTCCTCTTCCCCTCACTGCCACTGAACCAACACCATCCTGGCATTGTCATTTGGTTCAGTCTTCTGATCTGCAGTCTTATGTTGAGGCTTTTAGGCATCCCTCTTGGGAGTCCGTCATGGAGGAGGGATGAAACTCCCTCCTTGAGAACCAGACCTGGGATCTGGTCCCCCTTACTTCAGGAAGGAAGCTTGTTCGATGCAAATGGGTTTACAAGACCAAGAGTGTTGTAGATGGGAAAAACACCAAATAGAAATCCAGGCTAGTATCCAAAGGCTTCCAGCAAGTGCATGGAATTGATTATGATGAGACCTTTGCTCCAATAGCAAAGATGGATTCCATACACATTGAACTTGCCATTGCAGCTACCCAGTGGTGGGAAGTACATCAAATGGATGTAAAGAATTCCTTTTCTTCATGAAGACCTATCTGAGGAGATCTAAATGGAGCAGCCACATGGTTTCATTCAAGATTCATCTTTGGTCTACAAACTGAAGAAGTCTCTCTACAACCTTAAGCAGGCTCCGAGAGCTTGGTATGCGAAGATGCATTCTTTTCTCTTATCACAAAACTTTGAAAGATGTAATTCTTATCCGAATGTTTACATGCTCAGGACACATGATTCTCTTCTTATCTTATTTTTGTATGTGGATGATCTCCTGATCACTAGCAGCTCGACTTCAACCATTTCTGTAGTCAAGAGGACCTTGCATGATAGGTTCTTGATGACGGACATGGGTCCATTACACTTCTTTCTTGGTCCTGAGATCATCCAGGATGCCATAGGCATCAAACTATCTTAGGCTAAGTATGCACAAGATCTCCTCGATAGATTTCACATGACTAACTGCAAGCCAGAACCGACTACTTTTTTGTCTAGGCTCTGCCTTGAGGATGGAGGTGACACTCCATTAGTTAACAGTACTCTCTATCGACAGCTAGTGGGGAGCTTACTGTACCTCACCCACTCTAGACCATATCTCTCATATGTAGTAGGGGTAGTTTCCAGATACATGGAGCAACTGCATGAGCTACACTGGAATGTTGCCAAGAACAACCTCTGATATCTGTAGGGAACCATCACCTTCGAGATTCACTATGCAGTAAGCACTGCATTGAATCTCCTTGGCTTCACTGATTTTGACTGGGTGGGCGACAACATTGATCGCAAGTCCACCTCTGGATATTTATTCAGTCTAGGGTCTAGCCCTATTTGTTAGTCGAGTAAGAAGCAGGCTGCTATTGCTCTCTCCGCAGCTGAGGCCAAGTACAGAGGAGTAGTCAACATCACCATCCAGCCTCTGTGGCTACAACACATCCTCATTGAGTTGGGCGTCTAGTTCCACTAGCCCATTGTCATCTGGTGTGACAACCAGAGCACTCTCAAATTTTGCAGGGATCTAGTACAGCGGCAGTGGACGAAGCACATAGAGATCCATATGCACTACATCAGAGACTTAGTACATGATCGGGTCATTGATTTGTGGTTCCATTCTTTAGCAAAACGGACTACAGACATCTTCACCAAGACTTTCACTGAGTAGAAGTTTCACTCTTTGCACGATTGTCTTAGAGTGAAGGACATAGTTGCTTAGCAACTATCTTTTCTTCCTCTTTTCTTTTGATTACATTACATTTTGGCGGGGGGGGTTTCCCACGAGGTTTTCCCTCTTTCCTCTATTTTAGTACAAGTTGCACTACATTTTTGGTGAACCTTGGCCTTAGTTACCAAGGCCCATTTTCTATTTTTCCCCATACTGGTGTTCACGGGGGGTGTTGGAGGTACTACACACCTACAACCTTCATTACTGACACATGCGGACACTTAGTTAGAGCATGGGACTACATGCAAGATCGTTTATGCATGATTTACTCCCTGATTCTCTCCTCCTTTCACTCTGCAACTGGCTAGTTCTTCTGCATGATTTACTCCCTGATTTGCTCTTCCTTTCACTCTGCAACTAGCTAGTTCTTCGGCATGATTTACTCCCTGATTTGATCCTCCTTTCACTTTGCAACTGGCTAGTTCTCTCTGAAACTTGTTGTAGGTGTTAATTCCTCTCATTAACCACCACTATTGCACATTACCTTGGGATATTCACCCAGTAATACTATATCATGAGCATTGTAACCTATTTTCTGAATCAATCATTCTTTTTTGTTCTTTCGATTCTTTTAGTGTTTTTGCTCTGCAAAGTTGTGTGTTCAACCTTTACTAGCTAGACTCATCTGTGCAGGTTTTCTAGCACATTTACATCCATATCTTCTCCTATAGAAAAGCAGACCATATCTAAGAATATTTATCGGTACTCTTGGTTGAGTGAATTATAATTATTTTTCAGCGTTTCTCGTATGTCCGCAGGTGGTATCTTGTGAAATTCATTCAATAGCTCTTTCCAATATGTGTCATATCTTCCACAAAGAAGAGCCCAAGTAACTTTCAAAGACAACGAAAATCCATCACAGGCCCTTACAAACCGTACCACCAGATCTATAAATCCTGGTAGTGGATGCAGCTCATTGAAGGCATATGAGCAGAACAACTCTTGGGGGTGTGCTTTATTCATCCCAGTGAGCTTATAAATTGATGAATCTACTATTTCTGAACATAGGAGAGCATGCTTATCTCAAGAGGTAACTAGTATCAAGCTATTGGAACTAAGAACATCCCGAATTGATAAGAATGCATCTAATTGATCGGCCTTCTCTACATTAACTAAAACTATCATTGCATTACAACAAGCTAGGTAGCATTTAAGGATTATCACACCTTGGTCCACAATCTCAATTTTAATATTCTTGTGTGTCAAGTCCTTAATGAGCTTAATTTGTAAATAAACCAGAGATTTTTTAGTTCCAGTTTCACTAACATCAAACAAAAAGAGGATCCATCATACTCAGAGCACCTACGGTTGAAGATCTGTTTCACCAAAGTGGTTTTCCCAATATCACCAACACCTACAATTCCCACAACCCTGGCCTGGACGTCACTCTCCTGCCCTTGCTGTGAAAGCACTGTACTTTTAAAGTCTTGTAGTTTATCATCCAAACCAGTTTGATATTTAGCCACAAAAAGTGGTGTTTTTGGACCTTTTTTCGATATGCTTCGCACAACTTCGTCCATGAGCTCCTACTCGTTCCTAGATGAATAAAGAATGAGAAACGCCTAGGTAAATATGAAGTGTTGGTAGAGGAATAAGGATAACAATCACACATCTAAAAACAACACATATGCACTATGATTTATTTTGAAAAACCACTTGGTGGAAACATCAGAACATTCCCAAAACTTGTGACATGGAAAATCCCCAAATTTGGTCAGATGTAATAGGATATACTCAATACCACAGATTTGTCACTAATTCAAAGTACCCGAAACCACAACTGTTAACCTAATAACTTTAGCTTCTTCACTTAATCAAATTTAATTAATATCAAATACCAATCAAGGAACTAAAACGAACACGAAACAGATAAAAATGTTTACCCATTAAAGCCCTTCAATTTGCAACCCTTCAGATTTGCGACATGAGAAAGAGCAGCTCTCCAGCGTTGAATGGTAGAGGAAGCGTGGTGTGGCTTCTCTCCATTATTTTGAGGGTCATTGCTTCTATTCTATTGGAGTTTTTTCAAGGCTTCAATGTATGCTCCTTTTTTGTCATTCCACCTGACCTTAGAAGGCTCGACATTGAAAAAGATTGGAACAATGGGAGCCCCGAACTTGAGCATAAGGACTAGTTCATCGAGGCACCATGTTGATTCTGCATAAGTCTGAGAAAAAATCGCAATGTGCAGAGAAGCCACTCGAATAGCGGCTTCTATTTGAGCCTTGATGTTGTGTCTGGTCTCAAGTTCAGGCCTTTTAAGAAACAACCACAATGCATGTTCATGAAGGCACTTGTCGAGATGGATAATGAAGGTGTTTTTAACATCGAGCCCCCGATGATTGATGAAAGCATCATATCGGGTATAAGAGGTGGAGGCAGAAGAGGATAAAACATCGTCCTTCTGTTGCAGTGCGGTGGTAGGTTTGCCATTAATGAACGGATGGACTGAAGAAAATAAGATGAAGAGGTGGGACAATGAATAAGATGAATAGCTAAGGCAGTTATTCAAAACTGGAAGCAAGAAGTTGCAACCGAACCCTCGCCCCTTTGGCCAAACCAGTATTGTATCTCACTATGGGTGGAGAGGATGTGGCCCAAAAAAACTACTAAGGTGGGGATTAGCACTCGTAATAAAAATATGTAATAACAAGTTTCTTGCTTGGAATATTCCCAAAGGTTTCTTGATTGAAATATTCCAAATAATTAAAAGTTCCACCATCACAAGTATTTTTCTTGCTTCGAATATTCCTAGAGGTTTCTTGCTTGGAATATTCCAAACAATTAAAAGTTTCACTATGAAAACTCTTTATCTAAACCTAGCTTTCACTTTTGTCACGGGAAACGATGGAATGTGCATATGTTCAGAGGTATTATTTCACTTTTGTCACGGGAAATGATGTAATGTGCATATGTCTAGAGGTATTATTTCACTTTTATCACAGGAAACGACGGAATCTGCATACGTGTTAGAGGTATTATTATAAACAAATTTATTGTTGATTTTTCTTGGTTCATAATGGAAAGTTTTTATCTTTTGGTTTCTACGTATATCTTTTAGTATGTAATATCTTATTATACCAGGATATATTATATCTGTAGCTGTCATGATATAACAATTTTTTATTCATTTGCTATTAGTTTTGCTTTGACTAAAAAAATTTAAAAGCTATCCAAAGTTTAACATTATGAAATTAAATTTATTATTTTTAAATCAAATATGATTGGTTTGAAATGTATTTCCTGTTATTGTTTAATGATGGCAAGAATTGACTTTTTTGTACTCTATTATTAATTATGATGTACTATATCACTAATTACTATGTACAATAAATATAAATAGTCTGAAACATAACAATATATAAAAATAACCATGTACCATAAACACAAATGGTTTGTAATTAAATTCAAAAATTCCATTTTCTCATTGGTGGAAAGTATTTAATAGACCATTTTTATGGGTTTTATTTTTTAATTTA